>CAKNWW010024597.1:0-11390 GCA_932074435.1 Andricus kollari
ACGGGAGGTGAAGTGAGGAGAGTCTCGTGTGGCGGTAAGAGCGCAAGGTGGTTTTCTAAGAAGAGGCCTCGTCGAGGTTTATGACGTGAGTTGTACCTACTTCGGCAAGGCTCTCTTCTGCTTCTTCTTCTTCATCTTTACTACACCTTTCCTGGCTAAGAAAAGAAGAAAGACGCGCGGCTAGTTGGTGCTAATGAAGGGGACACAGACGGGCCGGTGTATGCTTTGCCACTTAGCATCGGAGCCTCGACCCCGAAGTGCACACTGGTCACTCACGTAGTGTACCATCTCTCGTACTGGGATTACGAAATGTCCCGCATTAAGAAACATGGCGCCCTTTGTTCCAGAGAACGAACAGAAAACAGATGAATCCAGTGTCATTTACAAGTACAAACATCCAGATTCAAACAGTCAAAAAAGATTCTATTTTAAGAAACATTTTGCAGTACAGTAGTTCAGATTCCTCCTTAAATTGCATGGAAGAAATTGAAGGTCATGACTATATAAGAGTCAACTTTATATTGTGAAATTTACCATCTCTGGAAGGTCGAAAGAAGATATTCGACTTGATCTTCACAGAGAGAAAACTTGACAAGATGTTCAACTTGACCATCTCGAAGGAAAAGCTTGATTATTATCTTGATAGGCTGATCCCCTGGGATCTTCCCGACCACGTCGAAAAAAATGTGTAGAAGAACAGTCGGCGATCTAGGAGGCTTTACTGACTCTAAATGTTGACTCTATGTTGTAAGTCTTCAAACAGAAAGGGTGGCGACCTGTTTGGAATACTTTCTCGTAAAAGAATAGTAAGCAAAAGTAAAGCAGAAGCTTTAGTAAACAGAAGAGTCAGTTTTCGCGCCGCCACCGCCGGCATCGTCGTGTCAGCACCTCCACCCGAATCCATCACCTCCGTCTCATCTTCTCTTCTTTCCATCTTCGAGAGTCGACAACAAGCCTCGGCGAGGACCGACGATTACTCAAGCTCACTTGCTTGTGAGCAAAAGAGAGAAGATTCTCCACCGAAGAAGATTGAGACACCGTGAGAGCGCCCTTGGCTGGCACTTGGAAGCACGAAGGGAGGTCGTCTGGAGCTTGAAACTGTAAGCGAACCAACTCAAGGAACGATAAAACGATCATCGGAATTCCCTACGAACCACGCGGGGGTCCTTCGACGGCCAAATACTGCTACAAACATTGGAGAAACTTGGTTCTTGATTTGGTCAGACCTCATATAGAGATATAGATTTATCGATTGTTCATTGGAAGTCTCGGCAGGACAACAGAAAAATGAATATCTCTTGCTCTAATGTAGGCTATCTTTCTTATATTTAGGTATTTAATTCTCAAGCGTAGAAGAAAAATAATTCTATGTTGAGTAACACGAATGAAGCATGAGAGAAAGTACCTATCCTAATATTGATTGGAACTGACGTGGAACACTGGCTATAACTCAATCAAGTGTCTATTAGTAAGATCTATCAATGAAGTGATTTGCATTGTCGATTACGGAATAGAATGATTTATAGCTTGTCTGAAATGTATCATAAATAAAGATTCAAAGATTCTTTTTATAAAGGAAGTGACACAATTGGTACCTAAAATATTACTAGACAGTTTTGTTAATGCCCGAAACAAAATTTAGGATCATCTTATCTTGGTTCGTGCAAATTGTTTTTTTTTACGAGCCCATTTCTACGTTAATCAGGGAGAATTATATGACCGGTACCTTCGTGGCCTCTGTGCAGATACATATCTTAGTATGCGCAAATACATATGAATGTGAGACTTGCATGGAAAGTATGATATCTTGAAGAAGATCAAGAAAATGATTATATAGTACCATTATAGAGTTCAATTTCTGGTTTTAATAGGTTTTATTTTTAATTCAGTTCTTTAGTGAGCCGTTGCGCCAGAGGTAGAATCCAATCTTATCAGCTTTAAAATTTTATTGCCCTATAAGTTGCTGGAATGCAACTGCGGTAGATTTTAATTGTAACTTTCTGGCGATATGCGTGATTTTTCTTTTATTAGATTCTTTTTCGCATTCAACGGACATTGAGTTGTCAGCACTAAAATACATATCGGTGAACTACCCTAAGCTTCAAATATAGTGCAGTTTACGATTTTTAAGGTACACAAATAAGATTTCAAAGTAGTGGAGTTCATAATTGACGTAACTCATAAATCTATATCGTGCCTGGAATTTAATTATTCTAGTAGTGAAAGGGCTGTGATTATCATGTCAGGCTGGTAAACCAGACTTCACCTGTCGCACCTTTGATCCACATCATGAGAATGTTAGTACATCCAACGCTTCTGGTTAAAAAAAGATGCCAGTTTACCAAGCAAAGCGTCCATTTAGGTGTTAATGATAGGGTCACCATACGCGCCTTCGTAACAAGAGTCAGGGAGTAACCTCCTTCGGTGCTGACTCAGTTTCTTTATCACTCTCTTTTCCTTTTGATTCTCTTTTCGAATTACAGCTTTCATAACGCCGCGATGCAAACTTCTGACATACCAGTGGCTCTCAAAATAATTATTTTATTGATTGATGATTCCCATTTCTCGACCTACGGAGGTCACTGTAATCAAAACTTCATATTGTCTACAACTTTACGATTTAGGGTATAGAAAATGAAGTTCTTGCTGAAAGTGTCCCTTTTATGATCAAGCTGTTGATCGCTGTCGCTGTAATTTCACAAGAGTTGCGAACCCGTTAAGTCTGGTTAATGGGTTCCCGTACTGGGAGAACACGTAGAAGTAATATATGGGAACCATTCTTCTCTCTACCCCTTTCTTCTTTTCTCTACCTCTCTCTCTCCCTTGTTTATCCCCGAGTCTCTTATCCGTAGAGGGCGGCCCCTCCCACCGGTTATTATCGAGGGTAATCGTGCCTAAAAGCCGGTGTCCGCTTTTGATTAAAATTGGCTTTTAATTCATTTGGCAGCCTCTAATCTCGCGGCGGCTCCGATCAGAAGACTCTTCCCGCAACCTCCACTCGTCCATACGGGTCAGGAAGGAGAGAGCATCCATGAATAAATTCCTTCGCGTTGCTTTTCACCCTACAATATATAATGGTGATCGCTTTCAACGCAGCGACTTTGCAGCAAGTAAAGCGATTTGCTATGGGTAATCGAGCCGTTTTATTATTTCCTGCAGTTCCCAAGATTTCGGGATCGAAATACTGATGAAAACGTTTTTTTTTGGTATCATCAAGTTTTTAGTTTTTCTCTCTTGGAGAACAGGAAGCAGTATCCATTACTCGCGTAGTCATCTCTTTATAATACTTGTGATATCAAAAAATCAATTACCTCTCAGGATGGTTTTGTGGTTTCGGATTTTTTACTGTTAGGGGTCATTGTCAAAAAGTTGTGAAATTCAAGTCCAAGACATTTTACCCATCTCCATTATTACATTTTTTTAATACTACTATGATATAGTACTTATATCGAGTTATTTATATTTGGTTAAATTAGTCGAATTTTACTGACTATGGTTGAACGAACAACAATTTTATTGATTCAACGAAATATTTTTCCAAGAGCACATTCAAAAAATTACAACTTTCTTATTGTTCTACTTTATCGTGATTCTTTGTATTTTATTGTAAAACTACATTTCCATTAGAGATGGTCCAAATTACATAATTTTTTGGCAATCAACGTTACACATTAGTTAATTAAAACCAAATAATATAGCAGATCTTTTGGCCTACTTCCTTTCAACGTTTCTGTCTATCATCGATATCAATTTCCTTTGGGACAGTTAAGGCTTCTCTGAGGTTAATGGAGCCAAATAAAGCACTGGTATCAATGCTGTTAGCAGCTTTTCTGTTTACCAGTTCACCCTACGTCTAGGTAGTTGGAAACAACAGGATATATTCTGAACGATCTTTCCTTCATGAACTATAACCGTCAAGAATAGCTCTTGGTGTATATTGTTTTGCTGATCTTGATGTGATTTCAAGTCAGAAAGCACGAAAACTCTAGAATGGAAACTAGGGCGAACATTCAGTTGACTAGGCACAAAGGGAAGATATACAATTATACCTATATATTGTTTGCATACAGTTATAGCATATTTGTGTCAATAAGCTTTGAATGAAATGAATTCAAAATTGTCAATTCTTGAAAGTTTAAGACATTAATCTTATTGTGTAGTATTCAAAAGGTAAAGTTTCATTTGTAATGTCGACCGCCCTTATGACTATAAAAGAGCGATGGGCAAGAAAAAATGTATGGTTACAATAAAAACGTACTTTCTTCAATCTTCGGATATTCATTAAGCTTATCGTACCTTATCTAATTGGAGCTTTCTTCCATTAAAATGTTTTTTATGTTGGCGTGGATACTTGGGTGCCGTTTTAATTAATCGACTGTTTAAATTAATTAAGTCTTGACAACATTCAAGGATGCTATGGGCATCCGCACTATAATTGGTATTCAAATCAGAACCGTTATCGCTATGATTTGAATGGCTAGTGGATGGCTTTGCGCCGATTAGCTTCGAAGCGAGATAGCCTGATGTAGTCTTCCACTTTGTCACTTTTGTCACTTCCACTCGGCAGCGAAAGATGATGACGAGTTTAGAATATCAAAATTAATTGTAATAATTATTACTTCATGAAGCTAGGGTCATTGATCCAAAAGCTTGAAGAATACATATCGATTATTCCATCAATTAGCGATCAGCGAAATTCATCACGGAGAGGCAACAAATATTACATTTTCAAGATCCTAAGGTAGAAATTAAATTCCACTTTGATCTTGAAAGGCCGCTAGGCACTGATTACCTGAGATTACGATTCATACTATCCATCGATCTCGATCGCAAGGTACATGCAGATTCAGATGTTGAAGAAGGAGAGAGAAAAAGAAGATGTGTGAGGAAGAGAGAAGTAAAGAGAAACGAGAGCGTGAACGATGTGAAGGAACAAATAGCTTCTCTCGGGCAAAGTTGCTGCGCAATCGGCGTCCCATCGCGCGGTAGATTCAATTAATTAGTAGAAGCAGCGCAATTAATTGGTGAGCACCGCTCACGGGTAAAGGCTTGTTTGAGATTAAGCTCATATCCCTTTTCCTGAACATTTAGTTTACCCGTTTTAAAGCACAATATCTATCACTTTCACCTGTTAAAAGTGCATTCTTTTATTAACTTTTAATTATGCTTTTTGCATGATATAAGCACCTTGAAGCATATGTATAGATGGTTGAAAAATTTTTTTTGAATATAAAGTGTATAATCCCAGGTGGAAATTGTGGTAGCGCGCCAGTTGTTGGCCAGTAGTGTGCCAGTAGAGAATATAGTTATTATGTTATCATTAGTACGGTAAATACAGTACAGTACAGTTCTAGTAGTAAATTTCCACCCGGGATGGTGCATTCCACTTTCTTTATGATCTCGTTGGATCTATCTAACTATCTGTCTATTGCAATCATCTGTTCAGTTTGTAATAGGCGTCAGCTGTGTCCGATAGCGTTTGCTATAACGTTCCTATCTGTGTGTTATAGGCTTTTAGATATCACATACGGTCATTAGATTTGTAGATAAAAATTGTATGGTCTTTAGTCAATTGTATTTCCTGCAAAGCAATTTCAATAACTCTCGATAAAACTTGAAAATCTCTAGTTGAATATTGTACCAATATTCATAACTTGGTACAGAAGCATCTTCATTTCTAATAGGCTTTCTTTTAATTACAAATGAAATTAAACTCATTATCTGACTGAATCCAAATTCTAGTTTTCAGTGAACAAGTTAAGGAAACTTTCTGCATCTTGAAATGTATTGCTTTTATTTTTCCTATCAGTATGCTTCTTTATAAATCTGTAAAACATTCAGTGAGCATACTCTGCACCGGTGGTCTTTGCCTGGACATAAGACCTCCTGTGGATATTAAAGGTCCATGAAATATATGTGTGGATAGTTGGATGCCCATTGGAGATTTGTGAAAGTATAGTCAACAAGGGCTACTCGTCGTCTGATCAAATCTTTTATCTTTTTTCGCATTTTAAAATCAAACAGAACCTTTGTTATACCTGTTTCGATGGCAAATGATTTTTGTACTTTTAGTATTTCAGCAAACTCCAACTCCATTGACGTTTATGCTGTTTACGGCATCCACACATATATTATGTGTAATATAGTGTCATAAAACGTATAAGTATCTCTTCCAGTATTATATGGTATCAATCTGGATTTTGCAAGGTACGTATTTTGAGGCCATTGGCACAAAAGTGATCATTTACCCGTTATGGTCTGACTCCAAAACGGTGCCAATAAATACAGAATGAGACTGAAGTGAATGCTCATCTCGACTGAGAAAATCCTCAATTCAGAGAGCCAATAAGGTGATAAAAAGAGTCTAGCCAAAAATAATTGCATCGACGTAAAATATATAAAGAAACTTCTTTTTTAAGCTTTTTAACATATTATCCAATCTGTTTGCATTTTTCTGCTGAAATATACCATTTAAAAGATAGCGTAAAATATTGTGCTAAAAATGGAACTTTTTACGAATTCGTCCAGTCTTGAGTCATCAGTAACTTGTCAAACTTCGTTTTAAAAACTCTTAATCGATAGAGGCTGCGTAAACCACGATCTTTACTACCGAGGAATTTCTGTACGATATCTAAATTTTGAAAGTATCCGATATTTAATGTCCAGCCCGTACTCGATTCTGTCGATTGATCGCAAGCTTTCTCGGAAAAGTACTAAAACCACAGAGGCTGATTACAATATTCATAAAGCTGGTAAAACGTCCACTTTTCCTTATCTAGTAAAGTGATCACTCTAAGTTTCTGTTCAGTGCCTTAGTGTTTTCATGCATTTAAATAAATTAAAAAATTGTTTCGACATTTAGAAGAAATAGGATTTCTTAATTTACTAATAGAAAAAAAATGATTTGAAAAGTAACTAGAGAATGTGTGGATAATTTACTTACGATAAGGTGCGTTTTGATCATCAAGCTCTGTGGCTTTGACCATGCGACCGATTACGGTAACATTGCCGCTGCTGCAAGTCGAGTAGAGACTCACGGAGCGCACCATTGCCGGAACCGCCCCGCACATCACCACCTGAAAAAGTCATAAAAATAATCTGATTAGAAGAAAAATAATTTTTCATTAGAATATTTTGTAGATTTTTATTAGCTTTATATCAGTATACGACTTCGGACAGTGTTACATCAAGCGAAACCACTTTTGCTCATACGATTCATGCAGTGATATTAATATGTATGAATTTAGATTTTACGCATGAATTGATACTAAACCAGTATATTGAAGATTTCAGGTGACTGGAAAAGGATCGGTTCAGAGGGTTCCTAAAGTTTGGTTTGTTCGGTTCGACGACCGAAAACGACGTCGTTAAGAACGTCGAAGCATGGGAATGCGGAGGCTGCCCAATTTATCCGGGTAAGAAGCATATCCCAACTTTTACGGTCGATTCACATATCGCGCGACATCGCGAGACATTCTACGGCTCTTTTCCGAGACGTCTGCTCATCTTATCCTTGTTCGCATGCACTATTTAAAGTCAAACTGAAAAACCACTTCCTACGATTCTATTTGTCATCAATTTTAATTTCAATATCAAATTTTCGACGTAATACTTAAACGATCATTTTGTTATGATTGGAAATTACCCGGCACAGTAAAAAAGAATACTTACAAATGTTACACCTTTAATTCAAAAATGCAATTGAAAACACGAGTGACAACTCAATAAGAACCAATTTTTCGGCAATCTGTTTTTAACAATTTCAAGTAATTTAGGATACTATTTATTGATACATATGTATCAGGAATATGTAAAAATCATTTCTTCTTTCACTAAAAAAATTCATTTTTAAATCATGAAAATGACAACTGGCCAAGGATCATTTGATTTTTCCGTTCCAAAACACAGAAAATAAAAAAAATATTTTCACCTCACCAAAACATTGCAACTGATAGTTACGTGCTTCCATAATTTTGAATAATTTTTCCATTATGTAGTATAGGAATAATTTTATTTTTGATCCTTATCCAATTGTCGTTTTCATATTTTCATAAATTCTCAAATTCCAATGCGAAAATTTTTCAAAATGTTGACATATCAAAAATTACATATATCGCACATATTCAACAGGTCCGAAAAAGCCCTTCACTATATTTTCGTGATTTTGTAAAGAAAATAAGCTGTTTTAGAATTTATAAGATGGAAAACTGGATAAGGACCATTTTCCCCCTTCGCACTTAGAAAACATTTTTTCTAATGTTTCCACATTTTTATTATAAAGTTCTTGGGGAATACATGCTTCTATTTCTATAATTTTATCAAATTTTCCATTTAAAAACCTATCCAAGAAAACTTTTTTGTTCATCCTGTACAATTTAATTTATGGTCCTTATCTAGTTTTCATTATCATGTCATTTTCCTGCTAATGAAGAACTTTTTAAAGACATATTGTTGATTAACAATACGGTGAAAATTTTAAATAATCTTTTAGTACGTTTGCTCTCATGTCCTACACACTATTCCAAAATTTAAAGAAAAACTTCTATTGTAATACAGTATAGGTTTGCAATGTTCTTAATCAACATTTTTTAAACAATATTTTTGTATCTAATCTTTAGCGCCTAGGAAATTATTTAAAATAAAATTGACACCCTCCCCGCTCATCGGTTATACGAAATTTTTTTAGGGATTTCCGATGATTGCACGAATGGAAAAAATTATTGTTCACAGCAATTTGTTATTGAAAATGTTTTGAATTATTTAAATGTTTTAAACAATTGTCCCTTGGGTGATTAGAGCAATTAATTTTTTACAGCAGTTTTTTGCAAAAAACTGGCTACTATTATAAATCAACTTTTCAGCTCTACAAAATAATTATTATTATTAATTAACAATATACGTAACATTCTGACAGAGGCCAGTTTTCAGTATTACATTAAAAGGTCCACCTGAACATTTTATGCAAAATAAAAGTACTGGAGATTTAGTTTCAGCAGAAATTCTAATTTGTCTGAACTAGAATTCGACACCTCTATTCAATATGAGTCTATTTGTTGAGAGCACCGTATATGAGACTATCGGCTGGGTAAAAGCATGTTGGATACGCAGACTCACATTGAATGAAGATACCGACTTAACTTTTTTAAATTAGTCAGACCAAAAATAGGCTATTCACCTCAGTTTTTATGTTTCTTACCATTTCTCAAAGTTTTAGCGAAAGAGATCTATAATTTTTAACACAAACATGTGAAATCTAAATTGCTTTAATGCTTAAATGTTAAGTATTACATAATCTTAATTTTTCTTAAAGTTCAATTCAAAGTACAATTCCAAAATTGTTCATGTATCAAAAATGTTTCAAAACATCCTTCTGTCGATAATTATTACTTTCAAGACAAAAGTAATATAAAAGTTCGAATTTAATTTTTTTCTTCGAAATTTGTACAATTCTTAATTCATATCACAAAATAAGTTCAAAAATAGTGCTACCGTGAATAAATGTTTTTGGGTCTAAAAAACGCAAGAGTTCAATTTCATTGTTTTCGAAATTCGAATTTTATAACCCTCAAAAGTTAAAAATAAATTCTGCTGTGCCAAAATGTTATTGGGACAAAATTCCTAGAGAAGCGTAATTTGATTTTTTTCAGATTTATTTAACAGCATGCATACTCTCTAAATATGAATTAGTAGAAAACTACTAATTGGTAGTAGTTTTCTACTAATTCAAATAGTGCCGATTCGTTTACTAGTAATTAGTAAAAATCTACTATTGCGCAATGAGTAAGAATAACTGACTAAATAAATTAGTAACTATATCTACTAAAGGAATTGGTAATGCTATTACTAAATGAATTGGTCAATTTATTGCTGATTACTATTTTAAACGGTAGTTTAAAGTAAATCAAAAAATTCATTTTAACATGAAGAGAATTTTATTAAAATACATTAATCTATGTATTTAAATAATAATTCAAAGAAATTTCACTTTTATCTTCTCATACTTAAATTTGTTAAACCTTCCTATATCAGTTCGACATCTGATTCCTCGTTTTCTTCCTCCGATGTTTTTGCGTTTTGCTGTGTTTACATTTTCTATTGATCTTTTGAAAACTGACGTTTAACGAGCACATTGATCGGGTTGTCAGACGATACGATACGAACAAAAACGAAAAAAGGTTAAAAAATTTCGGCTCGGAAAATTTGTAAAATTTCGAACGATTTCGAACGATAACGAGAATTTCTCGACTCGATATGCATCACTACCAATACCGTTTCAGTTTTAAATATCGCATCGTTAATACACAATTATTATTGATATAACTATATCGACTTAGAATCTAAATTATGAAAACATTATTGCTTCTCAATTAAAACTGAAAAACCAGCAGAACGTATTTTAAAAAATTATTAAATTATGTTTCCATAGCACTAATTGAATTAGTAAAAGTTCTACTAATTCAGATTTAGAGAGTAGGATATATGCTCCAAAAAATGAGACTAAAACAGGACGAAAGTATGACAAGTAAGCATATACAGATTCCATGACTTTGCATTACGTTCACGTACTATCGTACACACAGAAGAAAATAAAAAGAAGTAAGTGAGAACGAAAAAGATAACTTGCAGAGTTGTAAACGCGTAGGTGTGAAAGCAGCAATCATCAATCTATGACAGGTAAGAACCCGCCAATGTAAACGTGCGACTTTAGTGGCTCTTGGCACGGCTACCAGCACGCGATCTTTGATGGTTCGACTCTTCGTGATATCGATATCTGCGATCTGACCCAGTCACCCTCCCTCAAGGTATGAAACTACAGAGTCCGCATCGAGCCGCAGTGAAGCGAAATTTAAATGATTCATTCAGTAACGTCTTTACAAAACATTTATTTGTTTTGAATTAAAAATGAATTACAGGAAAAATGATTTTCATTAATCTTCTAAATATTCCCTTGCACACCTAATAGGTACGACATCAATAGCGAACTATTTGAATCTCTGATTCAAATTTAGAGAGCATAACCCTTAGCACTGAGCCACTGAAACGCGCGTGGCGTCAATAGTGAGCCGCATAAATCGATAAACAATAGTATCCATACCCGACATCTATGAATACATTTTCTTGTTTAACTTTGTTGAAAATTTGCCATATTTTTCTCAGTGGCGATAAAAAATTTAATGCTCTTATACTGAGCCACGGTGGCTCAAAATAAAAAGAAGAAGAATCGTCTCCCTCTCTCTCTATTCTCTCTCAAGAATCTTTAAAAGTCTGATTCAAATGACTATAAACATCAATAAAACTGTCTTTATATAGTGTTTTCACCAATCTTTGATTTTTTTTTGTGCCTGACTGACTGAAATTCAGGCAACAGATAACTTACACATTTCTTGCTG
>CAKNWW010024742.1:0-13864 GCA_932074435.1 Andricus kollari
TTAAGGTGAAACATCATTCGTACCTATGAAAAGTGGTCATATCCTATGTTTTCGAGGTCGCTGAGTACGCATCCGGAGTCATTGTGGTTCTCTGACGTCACGCATCGTCCCTAACCTCAAAGGAAAACGGTGAATTGGTAATTTTATGTAAAACATGTATTTTTAAAATTCACCACAACAACTCCGAATTCTTACTCAGCGACCTCGAAAACATAGGATATGACCACTTTGCATAGAAAAAATAAATTTTTACATAAAATTGCCAACTCACCGTTTTTATTTGAGGTTAGGGAGGAAGCGTGACGTCATAGAACCACAAAGACTCCGGATTCGTACTCAGCGACCTCGAAAACATAGGATATGACCACTTTTCATAGGTACGAATGATGTTTCACCTTAAGTCAGCGATTTTCATGTTTTTTGAGGTTATGGACAAAATCTGACGTGATGGAGCCAAACGGACCCCGAATTTGGATTCAGCGACCCCGAAAACATATGATAGACATAGTCAGACTCCATGGGTACTTTTCTCGATTTTTTTTGTGTAGCTGTGTAATTGGATGATCATATTTGTAATCATATTATAAATCTATATAAGTATATTACTAAAACTTGTAAAAACTTTCAGTATAGGGGTCTAAATAACAAAATTTTCCTTATTTTTGTTATTATATTTGTTTTAGCTGAGCTAAACATCCGAACAGTCTATACTTTTATCTACGATTATAACCTTGTCGAGTATAAACGATAACCGGGCTACAAGAAAAGCTTCGAGCATAGGAATCTTATAATTTTGTATTGATTAAATTATTTAAATGAAACAATTTTTGTGTCAATGCTAAAGCGGGAAATTTTAATTAATTTAAAATTTCGCATTTTTTGATAATATTAAAACAGGTCTACAAAGAATTTACGAATTAAGTTTTTCAATTAATTTATGGCATTAATATTATCTTCTCTGAATCTTAGTCTTCTCTCATTATTGAACAAGGTATACTTTCATGAGTAGTATAGGTCAAGCACCTGTCAGACAAATGCTACAAAAATACCAAACTAGCTCATCATGTAAAGCTCCCCACTTATCTTCGTGCACTTTTTATAAACTATTTATCGCCACGTCCATGCATTTTGTCATTCAAAATCTTGTATTTGTATGGCTTCTTAAGTCTCTTCGAATTAGGGTCTCATTCACAAATTCTAACCATTCTTTCCACGGTCTGCCTCTGGACACACTGCCATTTACTTTACCTTGATACACTTGTTTCGGCAGTCATTCATCTTTCATTCTCTCAACACACCCAAACCATCTTAACGAATTTCTTTTAAATGTTTCAACTAGTGTTTCCTCTACACCGCATTCTTTGAGGATTATCTCATTACTCACTTTGTCCATCAGCGTTTTACCGCACATCATGTGCAGAAATTTCATGTTAATCGCTTTAATTTTACTCTTATTATTTCCTTCATAGGTCTAGGTCTCGCTACCGTACAGCACAGTCTGTATCAATATAGAGTTATGCATTTCTGTGATCTGTCTTAAGCTAAATACATATTTGATCCGAACATGATCTTCCTGGCATAAATCTACTCTGGACTTCCTATATCTCTTCTTCTGTTATTTTCATTACCTTATGAAGAAGCATTTTTAAATATATTTTACTTGTGGTACTTAAAGTTGATACCTCTGTAATTATTGCAGTTTTCTTTTATCTCCCTTTCCTTTGTATATTGGTACGATAATCGCATTTTTCCAGTCATCTGGAACTTCTCCCATCTCGATACATAAATTTATCAATTTGCGCAGCCTGTGAGGTATATAGTCGCCACCGTATTTAATCATTTCAGCGTTGATATTGTCTACACCAGCAGCCTTACCATTTTTCAAGATCATAATTATATCCTTAAATTGAGAGGCACAGGCTCTGTCAATTAGGTTTTCTAACGTATCGTGATCTGCATTGCAATTGTGGTACCCTACAGCTTCACCTCCTAATAATTCCTTAAAAGAGTCTCTCAAAGCGTCTAGTATCCTATCTGTATTATATAGCATTTTACCCCTCCTATTTCTCATGATGACTATTCTTGGGCCGCTGCTTGGATTTCATCATTCCAGCACGCATCACTAGACATTCTTACTACAACCGCAGCATCACAACCTTCAGTCCCACTCCTAACAATGACATTTAGGATCATAGTCGATGCGCCCTTTATATCTTTATTGTTTATTAGCGCCTTCCAAGTTGCCTCATCTACACGGTCGTTTTTCTTATTTTGAAAATCTATTCGTAGTTCCAGTTTCTAGAGATTCTCAATCTTCACTCGCGCTTGTTTCGTTGTTTTGGTTCTCTTTCTTCTCCAACCCTGACCGAAGCTTATTTTAGAGACTAGAAGATAATGATAAGTATTGCATTCAGAACCTCTCATGATCCATATATCTTTTACTAGCTCTCTAGTCTTTCATCTGCAACAACGAAGTCAATTATACTGTGGCTATCTCTTCTACACCACGTGTACATGTGGATAATTTTATGCCAAAATCAAGTATTTGTAATGAATAAGCCTTTTTCCAAGCATTAGCTGACAAATCTTTCTCTTTGCCATTTGTTCTTGAATCCCAAAAATTACCTAGCACCCTTTCTTCGCCCGGATTTTGGAAGCCAACCCATCCATTTATATCTTCTAGTAGAATAATTATAAATACTTATAAAACTATATTCGCCAGACAAACGAGAAAGTATTTGTGAATTGAAAGTAAAAAAAGCTCCATTATTTTCTGATGAGAATTTTTGTATCCTTTTCAAAGGTGACTTTTCTTTCGCCTGTTATTACATTTTTTAACTTTAAATTCCATTTAATAATATTTTGTATTTTCTACGCACCTTAGAAATTCTGTATTCGTTTCAAATTGTATAAATGAATTTAAAGTATCAAATCGAACAAATCCCGACAAACCCGCATTCAGGACCAAAACGATATTATCAAGGAATTATCATAATTTTTGCTTGTGCGAATTACAGTTTGCTATAATTTGCATTTATCTTAATTATCATTTGACATAATTTGCAATCTTCCTAATTCATGTACATAAATCGCCATTTGCAATAATCAGCACTATGACATACCAGATCGTCATGTAACAGAAATTTTATTATACCTAAATCACCTAAAATTAGGGAAAATGATATTTCGGATAACTTAAAAGTAGGAAAAATGATTATTCTCGGATATAAGAATTATGCCAAATAGTAATTCGTGGGAATAGAGATTATTTCAAACTGCTTTTCGGTTGAACGGATTTCGGTAAAATAAATATTAGGCAAAGTATGATTTTGGGGAATATAATTAATTTCAATAGTTAAATTTTAGTTCATTATAGTTAATCAATAAATAATCAAGTTATAGGTAATTTTTTATAAGTGAAATACTTTCTTTACAATTGGAAAGACTTTGGAAAACAATACTTTACTTTTTAAAAAGCATCCTAATTTAGTTTTTTACCTATTAGCAAACCAAGCAGATAGTTTAATCTCTCAGCAATACAATGAACAGAATCTACTTTATACTTCCTTCCACAGCTTCCTCATTCGTAGAATGTGGGCAAATTTAGTTTACGACTTAACATCCTGAAGAACTTTTATTACAAAGCACGGTTGAAAAACCATACATCCGGATTTCAGAGAGGAGCAGTCCGCTATAAAGCCATCGGTGCAGATAACGTTTATGCAGAGGAGAAGCGTCGCGAGTTGAAATATCTGTTTACCAGAAACTTCTTGAAGATCATTCGGGACGTGCTTCGAAAAGTCGATCGCGAGTGGTTGTTTCACCCCTCAAAGCTCTCAACCCTCAACTCCCACTCGAGTGTTCCTGAACGTGATGTTATTGTACGTAAATACGTGTTAAAGCAAAGCCAGGAGACGGTGTAGCGTGGAAGCTATACAGGGGAAGTAAAGAGGAAGGGTGACTGTTGAGTGTTGGAAGTGTAAAGAGTGAGCGTCAGTAAAAACTGACTCCAGCTTGGGGAGTCGAACGCTTCACCACCGGCTTGAAGCCCTATGCGCTATCACTGCGCCAAACACGGAGTCGATGATGAGTAATTACGTCGGTACAGTCATCCGATAACCTTGCTGCCTCACCGCTACCACTCTGTGGGCCACCTTACACCGTACGCTTGTCAAAGGCTTAAAGTGTTTAAGCTGTATCTACGTAGACGCACGCTCAGCGTAAAATGCCTACCCCGTCTCTTTCTATCTGGCATTTTACTTGCGAAAGAAAGAGACAGAGTCAGCGTTTTACGCCGAGCTTCCGCTGACAGAGTCCCATGTAGGTATAGCTTTAAGTAGTATAGCTGAGGCCTAAGCATATCCCCACTCTGTCCCCACTTAATAACTTAAGCCTGCGACTAACATAAGGTGTAAGCCGTGTAAGGCTATCCTAAGATAGTCTTCGGTGCGGAAAGGGGGAAGCTATCTGAGGTGTATCATATAATACGTTACAACAGATCAACTTTCCTCTTAACATAACTGTTCGAGCACAAACGGATGCTGTACGAAGGTGCCAAATAGTTGGTTTGATGTGCTAAGCTGTGGCATTTTAGCAAAGCGCATACTATTAACTCAAAGCTAAACAGTGGTTCTCATTCCGTGGCTTCAAAAGCATTCCACCAAGGTGGCTGCCGCACCACCTGCGGTTTTACGTCTCTCTGGCACATGAATATTCACCACTAATTTGTAAGAAGCTCTCCAAACAACGAAGGCTCACACGAGCACACCTTCTCTCTCACTTATCCGCCTACGCTCTCATACATATATATTATAGCTACACGCAAGCGTACGCTGCTTTGCATATTTAGGAATGTATTGGGTACCGGAGTTTACCTTTAATTAGCGTCCGAATGAATAAAAGATTGTTTCCGCGTGGAGTGTGCCCTATCACATGGTATTTTGCCTTAGAAACATGTACTTAACTTCCACCTCATGTACCCGCGTGAAAATAATTCGGCTTGCCTGAGTCTCCAATTCCCCCATCCCGCCCGCCAATCAAGTCATAGCCAAGACATGCTCAAGTTTCGCTCTTGGTCGCGAGCGATACTTTATTTTATGTTTTGAAGTCCAACTACAGACAAGTGCAACTGTTTGGTCCCATCCTATCTACCTGTCTTCTGGAAAGAGCAAGCCGTGCCCGGTGGGTCCATAGCTTATAGAGTTCGGAGTATATTGGACAATAACATGTATAAACGAAAGCTTTGTAATTTTGACTCTGGAAAATGTAAAAGCCTAATTCCTAATCCCAGAAGGCCTGAACCATAAATTGGTAATATTTATCACTTTCTTTAAGAGAAACAAAGATTAGCTTTTATGACAGTCAGAATGACACTTTTTGTCACCACAGGTATATACTCGAAGTTATAAACCGCTCGTTTTGAAGTTATAGAAATTCAACTGAAGATATAAAGATATGTTTTGAAGACACAGAAAGTTGTCTCAAAGACATAAATTAAAGTCTGGCTCCGTCTCAATAAGGAGACATGCTAGAGTCGAACTTCTCGACTTCGCATGTCTTGATTGAGTGCAATTCAAGTCGAAACGAAGTCGAGGAATTTTTACTCGGGCGGTAAGGATGCTCTAAGGACATTTTTCAACGCCGAGACGTAATACCTGCTTTGCATGGCGAGCCCACTAACCACTTCGTGATCAATCGCTCTAAGAGTGGATAAATGTCATAGAGACAAAAAAAACTTGATTTTTTTTTAATTCATTGTTTCACTCAAACAAATCTTCACATTTTACCATTATACATTCAAAAATATTTTTAAATGTTAGAATTGTTTCGGTAGTAAATACGATATATTGCAACGAATCATGGTAATCAGTCAAATCACAGAAAAAATTTCTGGTTATTTCAATTTGCATGACCTTTAAAATCAAACAGCATGTAATAATAATATATTAAGAATTTTATCATTCACAATTGAAAGTACGCTTGGAATTAAATAAATTTAAATTAAAACGTTTAGAATTGCATGTTTTCAAAATTAAGGAATTACAAAATATAAAATAGTTTCAGACTAAAAGTCCTAAAGAATGAAAAAATTCATACTGGAGATGTTAAACAATGAACAACATCAGATGAAACTTTTATAAATTTGTATGCAAATTTAAAATTACTAGCGTTTGAAATTCAATAATTTAGAATTCTGGATATATGAATTGATTCAAATTTGTACAATTATTTTATATGAATGTATTAATAGGTGTAAAATTTGAATGAAAAACGTTAACAATTTAACTCACAAAATTGTTTAAAAGGTGAAATTAGGAATTTAAAACTTTAATAGTTATACGCAAATTTTAATTTAAATGTCTAAAATTTCTATGTTTAGAAATAGAAAGCGTTTTTAATTAAGCAATTTTTACTTCAAATCTTTCAATATTGAGTAAATTAAAATTCAAAGTCTCCGCAAGCTGCGAATAATAAACATTTAAGAATTTAGACTTTGACAATAAAAATAATTAAAATGGATTTAAAAAATGTTGGGCCCGCAAAGTTACATAAATCATTTCAGTACTAAGCATGCAAGAATGAAAATGAATTAATTTGATCATTGACACATTGGACCACTTTCAAACTTAAAATGTTATATAACTTTATTAGCTTGATATTTGAAACTTTAAAAATGCAATAATTTTGAATTTGAAGTGCTTTATAAGTTTATAAGATATCAAATTTAAAGCCTTTCATGTTGTACATACAATTTAAAATGCAAGCAATACAAAGCGCTTTCAAAACAAACATTTTCTTTCCATTTTTCAATATAAACAATTTTCAACTGAGGACAATTGAAATTCGATAGATTCCACATGAAGTTTTAAAACTTTTTAGAGTGACAAGTTTTAAATTGGATACCTCTAATATTTAAATGTCAACAATCCAGCTTAAAGACTAGAGTTTTCAATTGAAATTCATGCTTTCAAAGTTTAAACATTTTAGAACTCGAGATTCAAAATTAAGTGCTTCCTAATTATATACAGAAATTCAAGACTATAATATTTTAAAGCTAATGCATTTCCAATCAAAAAAGGAATTAATTGAAGAGCTTAAAATCTTGTAATTCTTTTTTAAACACTTGATAAGTAAGAACTAAGCCGAACTATAATTTCTTTGGCTTAAGTAAATTTGTCTCCATTTAAGGTTCTATGATTGTCAAAAAGTTAACCATTTTGGATAATGAGATGTTCTAAAACAACTAAATTTGAAAATTGCCTATAATATTTTTTTAAATTAAGAACAACCAAAAATAGTATTGAAATATAAAAGTAGGAGATCAAGGAATGTATTTGTGATGGATGTGAATTTTACACTTTGCTAAACGTAGCATGACAGGACAGGCAACCATCATAAACAAAGAAAAATCAATAATCTTTTTGAAATATATGCATAATAGATAAAAATATTTTAAAATATTGGTAAGATGACTATTTCTACGATTAATTTGATTTTGAATTTAGATTTCATCAATCAATTATAATAGTTATTTGGAATCAACGTTGATTAATCGATTTTTCACTATACTATAATCTTCGTAAAAATAAAATCAATAATTTTATTGCGCGTTATTACGAAATCGGTTAAAACTTTTTAACATTATTTAATTGTGTTTTGATATAAGTACTTTACTCCGATAATTTTAGAAAAAAAGTTATTATTAAAAGAAAAAGTGAAAAATGACTGGGACTTAAAGTGGTAGACTTTTTGGCAATCACCCATATATGACGGTTTAATATCCACGCGTATATAAACTTAAAGGCTCGTAAACAGAAAAGAGTATACATATAATTATAAAATCATAAAAGTCTGTGAAAATCTGAAATTTAAACCCTTTAAACTCTAAAGTATGCAAAAGACGCTACAAAACCTGAAATGAAAGTGTAAAATTACTAAACACCTTAAATTTTAGAGCACAAAAATGTATATGTTCGAGAAGGTTTAAAAACATATGCGAATTATAATCATGAAATACCTAAACTTAGAGCATTAAGTGTTGGAAATATAACATGAAATATGCTTTACGATTGCACATAGGATTGCTGAATCACCTACAAAAGCATGCTTTGAAATTCTGCAAATCGTTTCGGTACTAACGAGGCACTCGAGGACTAGCACTTCTCACACTCTTTAGCAATTGCTGCTGAAATTTCTGCATCGTGCCTCTTTATAGCAGGAGGCGCAATACCGTTTATAACTGCAATTGCGATGAGACAAAAATTTAATAACAATGAAGACATCTTCCTGGTCGTAAGAACGCATCATAAAACCAACGAAACTCCCTCGCTCCTTTTTCGCCGCACGACGGAACAGACAGCAGAGCCACTGAACAATAATAATTATGGCATTAAAGCAGTTTTTATCGCAACGAGACAGGTCTAGACCATGAACGAGATGCTCCACGTTTGTCATAAAGCTCATCGTTTGAATATCAAGTATTGTTCCATAGATGTAGAAAATACGTAGAGTACAGAGAGCTACTAATAATATTTGCATTTTATGAGTGTCGTACAGCGATGAATGCTAGGATGGGGAGGGTGACGTTTCTTTGGTGCTTATAAGGGCACATGGCAAAAGATAAAGAGAGAAAGGAAAACTGAGAAAGATAAAAAGCTAAAAGGGTTGTGGGTAAAACATGGAATAAATCTTAGAGGAGTCGTGATTCCTTCCATGAAGTTTGCGTTTTTGTGTTTGTCTGTATGTTTGTGTGGAAGCTACTTCAATTTGGCAAACGTAATTTATTTAAAATGTTTACAACGTTTGGAAATGTCTTGTCACTAAGACACAATGGATATAGGGGAAGCTATACAAAAGCAGCAAAAAAATTTCTCAAAGCTTTTCATAAAAATATTAAGCACAACATTTAGGATAACTGGATTAAATTAGATCGAGATGTTATAAGTAGCAAATGTGTGAGATGAAAAAAAATGAGTTTCGGTATGAAAACAAAAAAGTGTGACTATATTTTGTGAACAGTTATTACCGATAGAAAATTCTTTCTTTTTAGATGTTTACATTGTAATTAAATTCTGAAACCTAATTAAAAATATGTTTAAAGCCGAAATTTTCTATTTACAATTAATAAAGAACTTTTGATTACTCGGTGGGATTCTGAAAAATAAGTCGGAAAGAGTAGGTCATATTGACGATTGCTTATTTTTATTAGTGTCACTGAATGGACCAGAACACAAGTTCAGAGAACATAGGCTAATAATGATAAAAACGGTCACTTTTGGAGGGTTATATTTGATAATAGATATTGTAAACTAATCTTTTGTACTCTCCAAAATCCATAAGTGTCATTAAAAATCTCGGGTAGATAATTTTTTCCAATAGTTCAAATAATTTTCACTATTCCATCCCATTAAAACGATTAGATTTTGAATTCCATTATTTATACTTTTCAAATATGTATGAGGAAGTGTTTTTTCATCGTTAATTTTGTCATTAGAAGCGATGATCTACTCTTCAATGAGAAGCCTGAAAAAACAAACTTCGAAAATGTTTCTTAATAAAATTAAAAGCAGGTAAATTATTGATTTTTTAAACCGTTTTTTTGTAGCAATAATTTAATGAGTATTGTTAAGTTTACTTGATTTTAATTACTGTTCCCAATTATTCTCTATAAAATATACAAAAACTTTCAAAATCTTAGTGACCTACTTTTGCAAACAATTGCAAATGGCGGTGAATAAACGATTCCCTGTTAAAATTTTAGTTACTGTAATTTTTGGACAAATTTCAGACTAAATGTTCAAATACAGCCCTAATGTTTTTTTAAATTACAATAATTACAAGAAATATGACCTATATTTCATACTGCCAACAATTTCTAGCATTGATAAAAGGAGGGTCAATAAGCGCTGTTTTCAATCAGAAACTAATTTAATTATCGGAATAAAGGCTCAACAACATTTCAACTAGCTTTCCCTCAATTAAAATGAGAATAGCTAATGATGCTAAGCTCAAATAGCGTAATGCATGTAATAATCTAATGAAAATAGCAAGGTGCTTATTAGAAAAAAATAATTTTTTCAAAATTATTAAAAAATTTCTTGTTATTTTATTCAGAAATTATACTAAATATTACTAGAAAATTCTAGTTAATTAATCCTGGTTTATTATTTCTGGTTAAAACTATTCTGGTCAATATTTCTGCTAACAAAAGCGTCACGATCTTCTGTCTGATTTCGAAAGACTAAGGGTGGTTTTGAATATCTTTTCCGGCGGCACTTACCCCACTGAAAAAACTTGTTTCATGACCAGGTAATTTACTACTATTTTTAATTCAAGAAAAAAGTGTATAAAGGCGGTCATTTGCACATTGTCTGTTGTCCCTATCTTCATTAACATTTGAGGGTTTTTTACCCGTTAACAAAATTTTATCGTGATTAATGTAAAAATAATAAAAATGTTACTGAAGCTATTTAGTAACACTCGTGGGAAAAGGCTAAAAAGCATTTTTTAGTGCGCATACATTTTTTAAATGTTAACAGTTTTATCGTGTACTTAATTTCATCGTAAGGATGTATCACACTCCGTGTCGCAGCAATGGTAAAAATTATCAAACTGACGACTTCGGAAGAGATTGGAAATTTCATGAATACTATTCCATATATTTCTTCGGGTTTGAAACCTCATATATTGACTCGTATGATGCCCTGATAAGAATATGGCTATGAAAATGTATGCAAATTATATTTTTTTAAAGTCACGCTTTTTGGAGTTTTTCAAGTTTCAACCCTAAAAGTAAAATTTGCGAATATTTTAATATTTTAACTAGAAAAAAAAATAATTGGAAGTAAACGAATTCCGAAAAACACACGTTATATATGATTTTCGTATGAGGAAAGACAAAAAAAACTACTTTGGCTTCGCCCCTGACTTAGAGTCTGTATATAAGCCGGGATTAAAGCAGAAGAGGTTGTCTGTTATAAATTAAAATGAATCTTACAATTCTCGCCTTCTTTGCTCTTCTGTTTATGGCTTTTTCCGTTGAGAAATTGCCGGTTGTAAAGTTCATGGTGATGACTGCAAGTTTGGGGGCGATGAAGCCTGTTGTACGGAAAAAATTTATCTGTGAAAAATTCACGAACTAAGCTAAATCTCGGATACGATAAAAGTGTATCAGAAATTGATGTATTTTCATCAATAATCTCCAAACTTTGAGAAAGAACTGACGAACTCGATGTGAGAATTTTCACTGGCTGGCTCGAAAAATCTAGCTCCTAGAGTACGGCGATTGTAGGAAGAAAGTCTGATGATGCACGGTGGAATTATGGAATCGAGGCAGCCCGATAAGAAAAGAAAAGCGTACAAGAGAAAGTTAAACATCACAGGTCTTAGCGATGAGGAGCGAAATAGGCTCAAAAATAATTACAGACACAAAGTAGAAAAGTTAAACAACTAGTCAAGGAAAGTAAAGATAAAATCAGAACATAAGAAGAGAAGAAAATACAAAACGACTTTTAAGTAGCCATAAAACCATTCTTTAAAGAGATAAAGGGAAGTAAAATTGCAGAGTTGTTCAGCATGAGAAACAGCAAAGGTGAAATTCTATATGATACAGACGGGATAGAAGACACTTTAAAAGACTCTTTTAAAGAATTATTAGCAGGTGAAGATATAGGGCAACAGAACTGCGACAGAGAACATAATGCATTATGAATTCCAATTGCAACAGTCTGTATCACTACGGTTAGAGATATAATTAGGAACTTAAAAAAACGGTAAGGCTGCTGGTGTAAACAGTATTAGCTCTAAAATGCTTAAATACGGTGGCGAGTACATACCTAGAAAAAGCATTTGACAAGGTAAATAAAAGTAAACATTGGGAAGTCCTTAAGGAGTACAGGGTCAGTGGATGGCCCCAACAAGCAATAAAAACGATATATATATAGGTAATAAAGCCAGTGTCAGGGTTAATAGAAAACTGAGTGACTGGTTCGATATTATGCGAGGCGTGAAACAAGGATGCCTTATGTCCTCATAGCTATTTATTATATTTATGGATAAGTGTCTAAGAATGGCCCTCTTCGACGAAGAAGGTGCAGATCTAGAAACAGTGAAGGTACGTGGGTTAGCTTTCGCAGATGATAATATTGTTATGGCAGAATCAATCGAGGACTTGCAAAGAATGTTGAATAAACTTAATACAAGCAAGAAGAACATGGACCTCAAAATTAACGTAAACAAAATAAAAATCATGGTGCCAGCGACGGAAAAATAGATGGGGAGTTAGATAGGCGCATAAATGAGGGTAAGAAGATTATCGGTAGAGCAGGACTCATTCTCAGAAATAAAAACGTATTAAAAAAAGCTAAAATGGACATGCATAATTCTATATTTGTACCGACTGCACTATATGGTCGTAAAATTAACGTGATTGGATGAATCCTCTGCGCACAATATGCGGGAAAAAACTGATGGACAAAGTCCTACACGAGATAATCGTCAAAGGATGTGGTACAGGAGAGATACTTGTTGATATATGGGAAAGAAATCAGTTAAGATGGTTCGGGCATGTTGAAAGAATGAAAGATGAATGACTAACCAAACAAGTGTATAAAGGTAAAGTAAATGGCAGAATGCCAAGAGGTAGACCGTCAAAAGATGGTTAGAATCTGTGAATGAGACATTAATCCGAAGATGTATAAGAAGCCATAGAAACACGAGAGCTCGCATGAAAAAATGCATGGACGTGAAGGAAGCTAGAGTAGCATGCCAGGACACATAGTTCGTAAATAGAGCGACAATAGAGTGAATGACGCCTGAAACAAAGACCGTGGATAATAATGGGCCCAAATGGGGCACCACATATAACAATTTTGTGAGGCTCTTCACTTGGGGTGATCACTAGAGAGATTGATCAGCAACCTCGGTCGGAGCAGTGTTACGGAACGAACGTGTCACTTAAATAAATAAGACGGGAATTCTAGATCAATCTAAAAAGATCTACTCCCTACCTCACATTACTTCTTTCCTCGCCGAGCAAGTCACGTATAATAATAATAATCGTGCACGTGGTTCTTACACGTGTATATGTTGTTGAAGTTTGCCTGATAAGTAGCTAGCAGTTTATAACACCTATACTGTAAAAAATTTCTCTGGATTTTAGTTTGCTGGACGATGGACATAAAGGGACCCACGATGGACGGAGTAAAATTAGGTATAGCCTGAATATTACGCCTGAGTCGTAAATTTCCGCCCCATGATTGTAAAACTCCATCCATAGTCGGCATTAGCCGGAATTGCACATTTTAATTTTTATTAAGATACGATTTTAGTGCATATATTATTAAAAAATCACTAATTCAAAGCTGTTTTTTTAAATAATTCATTTGTTACCACATGAAATAATAAAAAATAAAACAGAACTAAAAGAATTTGTAAAAGGCGCGACGTAAACCGAGTAAGTGAGTTTATGTACATAAACGTCCCAAAAAAAGTTGAATCTGATATATTTAGGAATAAATAATAACCAAAATAAACTCCACTTCACCATGATTACAATAACGATACTTTTTTTAACAATAATATACAAAAAATGGTAACTTTAGCTGACATATAATAATTAATAAGTTACGTGCAATGAAGACTCATCACCAAAGGACGCCAGCTTAACTATAATTTGAGAAACGGAAAATTACAAATAGAATTGAAAATTACAACAACAAAAAATCTGAAATTTCAGATTTTTGTTTAGAAAATTCCTTCTACAGATGATGCGATATTACATCACTGTTCGAGGTTCCCTTTAAGTCCATCGCTGGTCAATGTAATTTTACACAGCTGCCGTAAAATCACTACGTCCATCAGTATA
>CAKNWW010024994.1:0-10569 GCA_932074435.1 Andricus kollari
ACTCTACCAATACTAACTATTGACTTTCGTGGTTGCTGGCTGACCGAAGACTGGTATTCTTGAGTCTTAATAAGGAGGATTAACAGCTAGTAAATAATAAAAATCCTCCATTATAGAAAGTTTACATATGGGACAGAGTGTAGCTGGGTCATAAGTAAATTTATATTTCCCAAGAAGTATATAACCCCTGATAGAGCCTAGAAGTCCAAATTGAGCAATAACAGAAATGATATAGAAAAGTAATGTAAGATCCAGATATGACTGAAAGTCCGGACAGACTGTAAGATGTGCGAAGACTTGGAGACTACTTAAATAGAGTGAATTTTTATAGTCGGAACGCCAGAGATGGTCAGAAAAGTTATTTAGAAAAACATCCATGTTTCCAGCGAGTGACACAGCATCCCTTTGAAGCCACATTTGTTCCGAATTATTTAAGGTGAACATATTTTTGAGTTGGAGAACCCAGTTATACTTCACGTTGAATTAAGGTTTTAAGGCCATTTCTTTCAATATAAGAAAGCATTTTTTAGGTTACCTATTATCAGGCGTACCCAGCAACCTCGACAACCATCTTAGCTCTGACTTAAAGATATCGTAAGCTAACTATAATTTGCCTGCCTGTAAGCGGAGGGCGAAGTTCGGCGGATATGATGATAAACCTAGTATTTTCTTAAAGAAAGAGGGCTGTAATCTCTTGATTGAATAAAAGTGCCTCAATCCCCAGACTTCTAGTGCGTAAAAGAGAACGCTTAGTGTGAGGCTACGAAAAAGAGTAGCCTAAGTTTGCCAGGCATCACATTTAGATGTAAATTAAATTCCTGTGACAGCAACCATATCCACATTCACAGCAGACATTCTTTTTATGGACTCTTTATACAAAAGACCCGACTTTTCGCGTGGAAAAACTAGTATTCACATTCTTGACTTTTATGGTAAACCATAACCTTTGATTTTGCTTCATTAACAATTAAAAAATTGTCCATGCAGTGTTGCGCGATAAGGCTAATTTTTGTTTGTAAGTCAGCCTAATAGTAAGCGAACATGATGATATCATCAGCCTGAGCAAGTAGGATAACATCACCTAAGTGATCTATGGAAATCTCATGCATGCCGTGATTTCTTATGTACTCTTCTGAATCGTACATGAAAAGCACAAAAAGGATCTCTCCTTCAAGCACTCCAAACGTTACCTTAACGGACGAAGTTAGACCATCGCAAGTACGGATAGACATTTTAGTTTTATCATAGAGATTTATTATAATTCGTATAAGTTCATACTTACAATCCTCCTCTTGCACCTGAGTAACCCCAGAAAAGATCTTTTGATTTTCAAATATCTTGCCCCCTCCAAGTCGGCAAAACCTGACCTTTCAAAGGCATTTAAAGATTTTCTAAGAATATGGCGCATGCCTCTACATTCTTTGTCATCCCAAGGTTTTCCCCTGGAATTGTACCAAGTAACTGTTAATATATATTATATATATAATTATTAAGTTTTTCCCCTGGAAGTAAATCTAAATTATCAGCGGCAGTTGAGATTGTGGCTACTTGTGCCCATCTGTATGAAATACGAAATATCAACGCGAATCGGGAGATGGTCAATTGTCGTAGGTAATTGCAAAACTTTAAAATTATAAATCAGGTCTATTCAGTCAATATTACACGCAACAAGATCGCTAACACTCATACCATGAAATCCAAGAAAAGTATAATTAACCGGAAAACCTATAGGTTCTCTCCTATTCAATATCATCAACTCACCACCCTCAAGAATGTGCGTAACATCCATAGACGGGTTAAAGTGAACATTACCTACGATGAATTGAAATGCCCTTCACCAACATTTAAAGAAAATACATGCAAAGGAAATTAATATAATTTCAAAATTGAATACAGATTTGTTTATAAAAAATGCTTAACCCCTCCTAGGACGACCAACTTTAGCATAACGCTGTGTATTACTTACAATAGTGATGTGATAAGGGATTCAATTACGGGGTTTTAAAGTCGGCGAAGTTACCCATGTCTCACACAGGCAAAGGATGTCCGAGTTGAGTACGTGTTTTGCGATATCAGAAACGTTGGACAGGCCCTGGACTTTCCAGAATAAAATGCGAAGATTAATCCCGTTAGAAGACTAAAATAAGACTTCCTATTTAAAAAATTCATTAGCTGTTGCAAGCTGCTAAGCCTGACTAGGCTTAGTAGGCTTGTAGCTATTGGACTGAGGCTTCTCCGGCTTTGAAGTAGCTTTTCCTAAATAAGAGTCCAAAGAGCTGTTCGATCCATCCCTTGGGCGATTCATCGTCTTTTTGATTTGCTTCTTGACGAAGACTGACTCTCAATCGGACACTTCTCATTTCCCTTTTATTTTAGTGGGCATTCGATCTCCAAGGGAGAGAGCTGACGATCCTCTAGCATAATACTGCTACCTTTAACAAACACATTAAAACCAACATTTTTCAGCTTAGCTGTAGTATGGTTTAGGGCTTTCCTTTCTTGTCTTTCCTCTGGCGATCTGTCAGGCGTTACTGAAAGGTTCAAATCTTTAAAAGCTGTGCGTTTGGTTGACTTTCTTGCAGCTTTTCATGTTGTGTTTTAGAGGTGCTGAATTCAATTTTCAGGGCATCAAAATCGGACTTCAATTGATTTTCCATTTTAAGGAAAATTACATCCTTTTAAGTTTCCTCTGTGTCGGCTTCGATTGAATTTAATAGTTTTAGCACATTTGTATCACCGCTCTCCTGGCGGACCGGCTAGACGGAACGGCTACGCTACATCATATCCTTATAGCATCCACATAGTATCATTTCCGTAACTTGCCAAAAACTCAATAAAAACAGCAAGATGAACATTTAAATTATTGCAATTATGATTCTACGTTAAAATTGCCGTTCGAAGGTCACGGAGTAATTGCAATAGTTTTTGTTATAGCATTAAAAATTAAAAAAAAGTACAATACCTGTCATTAACGTCTGCTGAAGGCGACTTCATGCGCATCGATAAGGATACACTGTAGCGTATCCGTTCCGTTCACCCGGTCCGCTAGGATCTTACAGTAATTAGCAATGCACGAACTCGGTATTTCATTATATTTCCACTTGTTATTTTTTATACTAACACTGCACGGGAATGCACTAGACTGAAAATTATAGAATCGTCCCAAAAGATACATCAAATGTTATAAACTATCCACGAGTTTCAAAGAGGAAAATGGCGACGCATCGTACACCCTATATATGAGCATTCACTGACCTTGGTAAACGGTGACCTCAAAAATCCCCTTGTACCAAGTTTTAGGCAAATCTGTAAAAATTTTGAAATTTTGGTCACCATATTGTATGTGCCACTTGGAATTTGTAACTGTTTACGTCAAATTCGAAATCTGCGTCCTCAGAAACTCCTCTTCACCAAGTTTACAAATATGAAAAAATATTAAATTGTTGTAAGTTTTCAAGGTCTTTCAGTTTAGTGTGAAACCACGGGTTCCACTCAGGCGCACCATCTTTGTTTAATTAATTGATGACAAAAAAATGACAGCCATCTTTGTAGACGGTCAAATCTTCTTTTTTAATGCTTTCGATAAATAAAAATGAGGCAAAAATCCTATCGAAACTATACTTGACAAAAGTTTTTTACTCATATTGATATGTGACTTTAAAGAACCGGATTGTCCTGTAGTATAGACGTGGTCGTTTAGCTACTGTGCAGCTATTATATTTCTTTAAGGTCACATAGGTTTCCAGACGAGTGTTCCATTTGGATATCTATGCAGAAACTTTTACAGGTTCCTATATAGGTTCTCACCTAGGAAGTAGGAACCTATAAAGGAATCTACATAGGAACATTGATGAGAATACATTTAGTTTCCTATGTAGGAAATTATGCAGGTCTCTATGTAGGAACCTGTTTCATTTCATTATATAGGTATACTTTGAAGGATCCTATGTAGGGTCTATATAGGATACTATATAGATTTATTTAATTGATCATGCATAGGGACCTATGTAGGTATTTATAGTAAGGGAACCAGCGATCCCAAGTGCATGAGTCCAGAGGGCGACCACTGAGCTATGGGACTCTTTTATAAAAGTTACAACGGATCCTTTTTGTTTAGCGCTTTGGTTATACCTCACTTTCACTCAAATTAATTCTTAAAGCGCCATGCTATGTAATAATAACACAAAGCGCTATGTGGGGTCGTTGGCGACGCCCGTCAGAAAATGTGTCATATTGCAAAGAGAGTAGCCGTTATTTCAATTCCAAAAAATTACTGAATACTCTTCAACTATCCTATTAGTGTGCAGATAAGGTTTTATCGACGAAAAAATTTTTCCTGCATGTTAGAAAAATAAAAGTCTTAGGAAAACATGAAAAATGAGTTTGTTCACGAAAACAATCACAAATCAGTCACTTTTGGACATTTCAATGTGAAAATGTAACCTGTAATTCTCAAAATATAGCTCTTCAAGAAAAAAAATTGTTTTAATGAAGCTTTGAAAAAAAGGTATTCATTTGGGAACTTGAAGTGGCTCATCTCATGAAAAGTGGGAGGAACGTTTTTTAATGATTAGCTCTTTATTTTTGCATGTCATTTTATTACTATTGTTTTCACTGATAAAAAACATTTTTAATTGGCTATCTTATTTTTATTTACTCCAATACCCATTTAAATTATCTCTGAATTTTACATTTGTCAGAGTATTGTTTCCGTGAAAATTATATATGCATCTTTATATTATCAGCTAAAGATCGGCAATCCTTAAATTTATACTTTAAAGCTCATTCAATGGCATTTCGGACAAAAATTCAAATAATATGCATTTAATGGCATTGAAATACCCCTTTCCTTATAATGCCATCCATGCGTCCTAATCAACTGCTTCTTATCAGGTTCTTTTGTTAATTTGTCGAGTCGTATTGAACGATAATAATAATTGTTGCAGGAAATACACCGAAATCAATTGTCAGGCCTGAGTAAATTAAAGGTCTTAGACCTTAGTCGGAACAACATAGATCGCTTGGGAGACAATGCGTTCTCTGGTCTATCCACTCTCACGAAGCTGGATTTGAGCCTCAATGCCTTGAGAACGGTAAGTGCTAAGACTGCAATTTAGAAAAACGGGAAAGGGCGTTGGATCGTAACGCGATTTCTTTTAATGTGCTGGCTAAAAACTCCTGCAAAAAAATTTAAGGTAAGGTTGACTCCTTTCGGTTGACTAAATACAACTGCTGAAATTTTCTCTTGCGTGCTCCAATAACTGAATTGGTTAAAGTAGCGCATGCATAAAATGAGGAGATGTCTGTTCAAATCTGGCTCGCACTGAAATTTTGAGACATTTTTTTGCGTTTTTCGAAAAAAATTTGTGGTTGAAAACATTCACTTTATCATGTGTGTCAAGATTTCAGATTCATGTTGACCTGTACTTTTCTGATGAAGCATAAATTAGATCCGAAATCCCATTAAACGGCCACAATAAAACAGAAATTAATTAGATTGAAAAATCTTGATACCAAAATTTACTTGCTCAGATAGCAAAATGTCCACATAGAGCCAACATGATGTGGGCGCGCCGTGCAAATTAATCCTCACGTCATGAGCGTAAGGTTAGAGATAGATGTGTCAACCATTATGTCGCATATGCGCTGCATGGCGTGTTAGCACGCGTGCGTCAGCATATTGCTTTCACATAGTTGCGAAATTTTTAAAGTGTTAACAAATATTGTAACAGAGACAAGAACAATGTTTTACGACGTTTTTAGAGAAGGCTCTTGATTCAAAAGCTATTTTTTACAATTTTGAGAAAAACAGGTATCTACTCTGAATGCGAAGCACAACATCGTTCCTGTCACTGTTTTGAATTATGAAAGATTAGTGCAATATCAAGAGATATATACATTTTTTAATTCAGTCTCAGGAATATTTTTTTCTACAACAAACCCGATCAAGTCAAGTGTCAAGACTGATGAAAATCATCCGCGAACGAAATAAAGTTATAATCATATTAAAACCAATGTAATTTAATCAAGCTTTTGATTGAATGGAAAACGCTAAACTTTAGCTTTCAGTATTATGACGCCTTTATGGAACAAGAAACTATAATGTTAGGAGAAAATTTGTAATAATGAAAAGTGTGCAAAAATTGCGAAATATGGAATGGACTGTTTTCAAAAAGTTTTGAAAAAGTTAGAAATTTTAAATTTAAAATTCAAGAATTTAGTAGTGTTAGTAGTGGTTTTATCTTGAAAAGGAGAATTGCAAATGCTTTATGCACTAACCACCTTCGAACTTTAGGGATGAATCCTTGAGGAACGAAGGCGAGTGTGGGACTAACCGAAGCCTTACCCACTAAACGAACTCCTTTATACCTGCACTGAGGAATGCTCGCGCACTCCGAAGATTTGTGCCCCTCCTTGCCGCACCTCTAGTATAATTTGATCCTGTCTGGACCCTTGCATCTCGCTGCTATGTTGCCGAAGCTTAAGCAGTGGTAGCATTTCGTTACCTCAATCTTTTTTTTGACCCTGCAGGACATCCACCCCACCTTTAGATGACCTGTCCTGAGGAGTCGCGATGCCATCTCCTCTTTAAGTTCTTCATAGGCCTTAAGGTGTCTCCTAGAGGCCCTTAATACAATCTGGTCCAGCACCGGAAAAGTTCTTCGCGCCTCTAAGTGCTTTTTTCACCTCTTCGGAAGTGATTGGTGAACATTCCTCTTCAGATTTTATGATATTGTCGCAAAATTCCTTGAAGCGGATGATATTGTCAGTATCTTCTTTCAACTTTAGTGTTTTCGGGATCTTGTATACCTCTCTTCAAAAAGTCTCTACCTCGTTGGCCTTGGGTGGATTTTTGACAGAAACAGGGTGATCACTGAACAGGCTCGATGGGTCAGCGAGAAACTTTTGATTCTCCCTGATCCATCTCTCCCTCTTCTGTATTCTCCTCCTTGCGTCAGATAACAGCCGTATTTTGTCAACAATATGCTGCTTGATTGTCAGCAGTTTTGACTTGTTTAGTGTGTGATTCAAGATCATCAGTTCTTGGACGAACTTTCGAGTCCTTTCCGTGAACGGTCTACCAGATGTTATGTAGTCAATCACATATTGAGCATGGGACGCATTCTGTCTTGCCCATGCAATCTTCTTGTTCAGTTGATGCAAGTGTCTTTTGGTCTTTTGATCCATCGTCCATTTCAGCCCTCGATTTGAATCACCCAAAGCTCTCGCAGCACCATAAACTGAGCATAAATAAAGCTTTATTTTAGTCAGTGAAATATTAACTGAGCGAAAAAAAACGTGGATATTGGTTGAAATAAATAAGAGATTGGAAGATGTGATTTTTAAATTCAAAGGAGCATGCACTAAACTTTACTAAATTTTTCTTGGTAAGGAAGAAATGGATTCTTGATAACAGAAGTTTAGTAAAATAATAATTATTAGAAATTGATACTATTTTAATAGTAATATTTATTTTTATTTTCACGGGGTAAACAAAAATTCTCCAAATATTTCGAGCACAGTGAGTGCTGCTGCTGATAACAGGGAAAGCATAGTGGTATCAGGTGACATATTTAGATCATCACGTCTTTTAATTATAACTGGGGTGAAAATTTTTGGTTAACTTATAAGCTTGAAAACAAATTTCTATAGCGCGATAATATGATCTGCAGAATCTAGCGGCATTTCTCTAAAACTACTGAAAGTTGCAAATCCGAAATATTTATGTAGAATGATCCATTTCTTTTTCATAAACTAAATAAACATTTCTTCCAGCGGATTTCATGAACATTTTATGCAAAAAATTCTGTTCTCTCTGAAATAAATGCATAATTGAAACAAATAAAACTACGGCCGTAAATTATCTACAAGGCTAGCGCGAGCGGTACTGAAAGTCACTTCAAGTTTCAGTTAGCGATCACCGTTGTCGGCCGCTAGAGCGGGTTATAACATTATCGGTCTTTCTAACCGGGGATTGATTTTTTGTTTATCAATTTCCTCAATTCAATTGTAACTGCAGTAGGCTGATTTTAGTTATAGATCTTAAATTTACTAAAAATTATCCTAATTTTTAGTAATGGTGATGTAGCATTCTAACTTATCTCAATGATATTTATTTTCATTGAGATATTCGTTCATTTTGCATTTACTGTTTCCTGTTCAGTAAATTGCGACCGACGATATAAGTTGCTTTCAATACTGATATGCAGATATTCAGATGGTCAGCCTCCTTGCCGCTTAACTTGTCCTGTTACACGGTCCATCACGGCGTGAAAAGATAAAGAGAACTGTCGGGATTAAAATTCAAGTCCCCATATTTATCTGAGGAGATGATCTAAATCATGATGACATTTTCATAATTAAAGTCAGTTTCCTAATCTTCTGAAAAGAAGGCCTTGAAGCCACTGATACTTGTTTGACTCTTTTGTAATATATTTAACGTTGTGTTAAAGATTATTCAGAGATAGTTATGTGATCGGTGTTACTAAGTCATATCTGTCATAGTTCAATTAAACTGGTCATTAATTTCTTAAGCTTCTGAAAAGAAGATTAAAATATTAAGGATAGTTGATCGAATCTTCTTCATATCAGAAAAATGGCGATTCTGCTTTATTTGTACATGTTGCGCGATGGCATACTGAGGCTTGTTTGAGTTGTGTTTATGAGAACTCAGGTCACTGGGAAGCTACGTTGCAATATATCAATATACCCTAGTACCTCAATTTGATTTCACAGGTTGTCATATAGTAACTTTAACAAACTAAATTCTCATGTTGTCAGCATTCCATATTTTTGTGAAATTGCTTTCAGTTTCGTTTATGTAATGTGCAACAGGTTTTGAGATGTTGCTACATGATTGCCAACATCGCCCGATATGATGAAAGTTCGATTTCTTAGGTTAACGAATTTTTTCTGTATAATCATCTGGCTCTTACAGACTTCTAAAATTATTAAGTTTCGTACTGAGTCTGCATTCTATCATTCTCATAAGCAGAAAATGTTCGTGGAATGTAACTCAGCTTATTACAAAAGATTATTATTCATGTTACCTTCGAGGATCTATGTAAGTTCTATCACAGCTATCCTAAATGATAGGATTGTTCGGACAATTGGAACTGTGTGGCGATAGATGTACGAGCAGCAGGGCTCAAAGTAATGCGTAGCAGAATATCGGGAGAACCTGCTCATCGATAGATGTGTCTGTTAAGACGCAGCATCATAAGAGCGTTACCTGTCGATGGCCTGGATTGATTACCGGAAAGATTTCGATTCAACCTCCCACAGACTTATCATCTGTTTGTATGATCACTAACAGTGTCACCTTTCAGAGAGTTGTGTTTCAGGGCGACACCATGAGCCCTTTCCTCTTTTGCCTCACATTATTGCCACTATCTCTCCAACTTCGCCATTCCGAAGGGTTCCTCTGCGGTAAACCTGGAAACCGAAAGCATAAGGTCACTCATGTATTTTACATGGATGATCATAAGATCTATGCTAAAAATAAAGAGAAACTACATGTAGCTCTAGACACTGTCGAAGAGTACACTGAAAATATTGGAATGGAGTTCGAGTTAGAGAAATACGCCAAGGTTTATTTAAAGAAAGGAAAACTTACTGGCATCCCCGAAGACCCTGAGCTCGTCGACAGAAGCGCTATACGACACCTTAGCGCTGGAGAGACCTATGCATACCTGGGCGTGGAATGGAGCCGCATGCAGGACGTGACATCTATAAAGGATACTCTCCGATACAGATACAAACGTTTCATCCGACGGATTTGGTCTTCCGATCTGTCGGCGAGGAACAAAGTATCTGCGACGAAAATGCTTGCCGTCCCGGTAGTATTCGATTCATTTGGAGTGGTTCCATGAACGAAGGACAATTTCAGATCCCTCGATATCGGGTCCCGAAAGTTTATACACATGAACAAAAGCATGCACCTTAAATCTGCTGTTCCGCGACTTTACATCTCATGCCGTCAAGGTGGTCGCGGAATACTGAATCTTGTATGTCTGCACAACAGGGTCATTCTGGGTGCAGCACATATAGTCGCAAATGGACAAGACCCTTTTCTTAAAATGGTCAGGAAACATGAAGAAGTGGGCAAAGGGGCGTTTCTCTACAAAGCAGTGGAAGAGGCTGCTGAAACACTCGACCTTGACTTCAATATCAGGGGTGAGCATAATGCATCAAATCTTATCCATCTCGAGTACTCACTCCTGAAGGTCCAGATTAATAAAGGATAGGAGAAAAACTTCTGCGAACAGCTCCTCGATTAGAAGATGCACGGCATCTTCCACAGAAATGTGGAGGATCAGTCGATATCGTATGAGCCAACGTTTGCTTTCCTTAAATCGCCCGGATTGAAGTCGGACATGAAGGGTTTCATCTTGGTATGTCAAGACGGAGTCATTTCCACTCTAACATACCGTCGCCAAATTTTGAGCCGAGACATTCGCGCTGATAGCTGCAAAGCGTGTCATGCACACGCCTAACATCTAAGACACATACTATCTAGTTGTCCAACTTATGCGGGAACGACCTGCATCTAAAGGCACAATGCGGCAC
>CAKNWW010025066.1:0-10899 GCA_932074435.1 Andricus kollari
AAAGAATGGAAAAAATGCCGCTTCTATTAACCAAAATTATAGAACCGGTTGGTGATTTGGCGATTTTGTTAGAACAATTAGAGTCCGTAAGTTAAAAAGAAAACGTTTCGTCACGGCGAATTTTAATAGATTATCGCAAATTTTCGCCTAATAAATAAACAATAAAATAAAGTAGTGTACACGAATCTAGCGAATTTTTCCCGTGCTCCAAATCATATTTAGAAGAAGATGAAATATTCTCCAAATGAGAGGATTGCATTTAAAACGGATTAGATGGTCCTCTCCAATTGAGATGATTTTTCCTCTTCCTTTTAGAGGATCCTCTTGATTTGAGAATAATCCTCTACAAGAGAAAACAATCCTCCCAAATTAAGAGGAATACTTTTCATACCATACTGTAGAGGAGAAATTGCATCAAAATAAGAGGAATCCTCTTAAACGAAGAACATTTTTTCTCGGTGTAGCATGTGATACGAAATTTACATTTGAATTCAAGTTTATTAATGAATAGGTTACCAATATATACGTCCTTATCAGCTTGTTCTATTCTCTCAGCATTTAGGACAATGTTGCATATTGTTTTCTCCTCTTCTCCTTTAAACACCATAAGGTTCGTTTTATTTGCGTTAATTTGGAGGCCCATGTTCTTCATGCTTATATATTCAGTTTGCTCAACATTCTTTGCAAGACTTCGATTTAACTCTGCCATAACAACGTTATCATATCTGCGAACGCTAACCCACGTATCCTCACTGTCCCGAGATCCACACCTTCTTCGTCGAAGAGGGCCGTTCTTAGACACTTTCCCATGAATATAATAAATAGCCATGAAGACATAACGCATCCGTGCCTAATACCTTGCATAATATCGAATCAGTCACTTAGTTTCCCATTAATCCTAACAGTCGTTTTGCTACCAGCATATATTTCTTTTATTGATTGTAGGCTCCATGCATTGACTTCGAATTCTTTCAGGACAACCCAAAGTTTACTTCTATCCACTTTGCCAAACACTTTTTCTAGATCAACAAATGCACAGAAGACTTTTTTCTTTACTCTCAAACATTTTTCTGTGATCTGTCTTAAGCTTAATACTTGATCCGTACATGATCTACCTGGCATAAATCCACTTTGGTATTCAATAAGTTGATACCTCTGTAATTATTGCAGTTGTTTTTATCTCCCTTTTCTTTGTATATTGGTACGGTAATCGCTTCTTCCAATCATCTGTAACTTCTCCCATCTCTATATATAAGTTTATCAATTCGCACAGCCTGTGAGGTATGTAGTCACCACCGTATTTAAGCATTTCAGCGTTAATACTGTCTAAACCAGCAGCCTTACCATTTTTTAAGTTCTTAATTACATCTCTAACCTCAGGTCCAAAATAATTGGTTGATTTGCTTTGCTTATTGAGGAAGGCACCAGCCTTCCGCAATTCAGCAATAGGTGAGAAGACTTTTCCCCAAAGTTTCCGAAAATTATAACCAATTGCATAACGCTGCATAAATTTGATAAATTTTAACAAACTTCATAAATTTCCATAAATTTCATAATTTCATAAATTTACTCAAGTTTGAATACATTTCTGGAGAAATTATAAAAATTTATAAATTTCCATTACTTTTTTTTAGTAGTTATACCAAAATATTCATCTCCGCATAAGCTGTCCATAATTATTTCGCTTTATTGAGTCCGGGCGTGAGTTCCACAATCTTTCTCAATTTATAAGTAAAATTTTTTGTTATCTAGGACCGTGGCTAATGATTTCTGTTTTAAAGCAACGACATTTTTTGTATGCAGAAAATTTAGAAACAATCGCACAAGAATGGACTAAGTAAATGAAGAATTTATATTTTATTTTTACTGAAAACAGAGCAAAATATTCGAACCACTTGCCTCGCCAGAATTTCAATTTCTATTGTTATCTATATTACATTATATTAATCTTAACATTAACATTGATATCATTATGATACCTATATAATTATACAGAATTAAACGTTTAAATTTAACACTTGATAGCATTTTTGAAACATTTTAAGTTTCGCCACCTTTTTATTTAAAACTTTTAAAACTTTAAAACGTTTCCAAAGTTTCATGAAACTTTTCATTTGGCCAAAGCTAGAAGAAACTTTAAAACCCAACGTATGATTTCTAATTCTAATTTTAATCGTGTCTTCATAATATTATATATTTTTAAATAGAAAGAAATATTTGAAACTTATTTATTATTTCTAAATTTTTAATTATCAACACTCTCGTTGTGGGGATTTAGAAAAATAATTAGAATTTATTAAAATGTAGAAAACATACAAGTTCGAATAATTTTAGATTATGTTAGGAAATATTAGTTGAAAATGAATATTCTTTAACGAAAACTATCAGGCCGTTTACAAAAGAAACAAGTTTGGTCAATTTTAGGTTATATTAGGAAACATTTATTGAAAAGTTATTATAGGGAATTTTCACGTAACATTATTATTATAAGCCATTTCCCTTTCGGGGTAGGCGTGACTCGCTCGGTTGGAAAATAGTGATGTGGGGAAGGAAGTATCGATTTTTTAGAATGATCTAGAATTTTCGTGTCACACTTTTCTGTCCTGGCATACTTCTCTAGCTTCATTCACGTCCATGCATTTTTTCATGCAAGCTCTTCTGTTTCTATGGCTTCTTATGTCTTTTCGTATTAAGGTGTCATTCACACATTATAACCATTCTTTACGCGGTCTACCTCTGGACATACTGCCATTTACTTTACCTTTATACTCTTGTTTCGTTAGTCATTCATCTTTTATTCTTTCAACATGTCCCAACCATCTTAACTGATTTCTTTCCCATGTGTCAACTATTGTCTCTTTTGCACCACATTCTTTGAGGATTACTTCGTTTCTCACTTTGTTTATCAGTGTCTTACCTCATATTGTGCGTAAATGTTTCAAGCCAATCGCGCTGATTTTACTCTTATCCTTTTCTTGACAAGTCCATGTCTTCCTACCGTATAGCAGAGTCGGTACAATAGTCCGATTATTTTAGACTTTTGTCACCGGAGAAGCCATGGACTGAGATTTTTTTACGCAGTTACGTGTCCCCCGCGCAGCAGATAAAGAAATCACATAATTGCCCAAGAAATAATTATCGAAAGTTTCCGCCATCTTAGATTTTGTGTTTTCGTCGATTTGCACGCGTATTTTGCATTTCTCGGTGAAAAAGGCAAGTGACAAATTAGTAGAGAATTTGAGTCTCTATAATTCGCATCTAGACTATATTGTTATAAAAAAATTATTTGTCGCTAACAATAAGCAAAAAGTGTGGAAAATTAGGAAAGTGGCGCAGTTTTTTAAACCTTTTGACTCTTTGTATTGAAAATATATGGCACAAATAATTTTTTTACAAAAATATAGTCTAGATGAAATTTGTAGAGACTCTAATTCTCTAAAAATTTGTTGATTACCTTTTTCGTCGAAAATTGCAAAATACGCGTGAAAATCGACGAAAACACAAAATCCAAGATGGCGGACACTTCCGGTAATTGTTTCTTGGACAATTATGTATGTTTTTTATATTGAATTTGATCTAAATAATATTCTTTCCCTCGCTTGTGTTCCTATCTAACTCCCATATATCTTTCCGCCACTAGTGAATAGGCTACCTAGATATATTTACTTATCCACTTGTTCTAATCTCTCATCACTGAGGAGAATTTTGCACATTGTTTTCTCACCTTTTCCTTCAAACACTATGATTTTTGTTTTATTTACGTTCATTTTGAAGCCTATGTTCTTCATGCTTGTATTTAGTTTACTCAGCATCCTTTGCAAGTCTTCGATTGATTCTGCTATAACAGAATGTCGTCTGTCGTCTGCGAAAGCTAACCCACGTACCCTCACTGTCTCGAGATCTACACCTTCTTCGTCGAAGAATGCCATTCTTAGAATGCATATTTTTAACTGAACCCATCAGATCATTCAGAAAAGTGACAGTTGCCAAAAATGTTAGGTTATGGTCGGGAATTTGTGCCCAAAAGTAGTAGGAGAATGTAGTAAAGGTTGGGACGGGTTTCCTTTTTAGCCTAGAACTTTTTTTCCATGTTAATATTTTTTGGCTTATACAATACACCGTTTTGAAGCTCTATTAAATTGATTTCTTTTTTTGAACAAAGCATATATAATTACCATGCAAACAAAATTTTACAGCCTAAAAAATTTTGTATTTAGGTTGAGAAACCTCTTAAAACATGAAAAATAAGTGTACCAAATAATTTTAAAACGCCACAGTGAACCTTTTAGGAAATATTCATATGTTCCAATGGGGTTTTAAATAAAAGTGTTTTACTTCTTTGATGGCTTTAACCAAACCCTGGAAATCAGTCATCCCCCGTTCATTTTTCTGCTTATTACGAGACATGCTGAAATGTCGAGTATGAAAAGTACATAGGTCCCAAAAAACGTGTCCCAACCTATATAATTAATGGGGTTTGACTAATGTTAAAACTATATTTTTTCTACTACTTGTAAACACACTGTTTGGTGCAGCTGCAACAAGCATGAACCATCTCCTCGAGTTAACATAGAAAGTGATCTACGATTGATACTAATATGTGACAGTAATAACAGGTGGCACCAGTGTAAAGAAATGGAGAAAACGCGCTGTCCCAACATTTAAGACACTCCATTATTTTTAAACCAAAATCATTAGGTCGTTTTAAGAACTTACAATTTTTCACAATTTTAAGCTATGCTAGGGAATTGTCACAGAAAAATTACATGCCCCATTGAATACTATGAGCTAGTCAAAGACCTAATGGTTTTTGGTAAAAAATTTCCTTTTTTGAGGCGAATTCCGTAACATAACTTTAAATTTCTGAAACTTTCAGGTTTTCTAAAAGACCTTATAATTTTTGTTGTTGAATGTGTATTTGTCATGAAACTTTCATAAAATAAACTAAAGATGTTGTAATATTTAAGATCCTTGAAAAACAACATAAAATGAATATAAAATGTGAGTTTCGTAAAACATGTGATGATTTTTGTTAAAAAATATTGATGCGCGGTTAAAATATCCTGACATTACCTTAACTCGAAATTACATGCTTCACAAGTTTTCTAAATGATCGAATGATATTTGCTGAGGAATTTTCATTGTCGACGAGTATTTCCTGCTATAACTTCAAATTACTCAAACATGTAAGTTTTTCAAAATAAACAATCATTTTTGTTGAACAATTTCCATTTCCGCTGAAAATTTTCTAAAATAACTATCAATTGATGAAACATGGTGGATGTCTAAAAAGACTACGATTTTTTCTTGGCGACTACTGATTTGCGATAAAAATTCCCCAGAACAATTTTGATTAATGAAGAGTTGTTTTAGGTATATTTAATTATAAATCGATGGTGGTGGAGTGACATTTTTGCCACGGAGAAAGTCAACGACGTCAGTTCTGCAAGATAACTTCAATCGGAGGATGGCTCAAGAAGGGTTCGTCTGCTATTTCTTTTTTTGTCTCCTTTTTCATTTATTATTGTTTTGTTTTTTACTGCCGGGTAGTATCAAGGTAGACATAAAGATGTAACCCTATAGTCAGTTGCTATAATATAACGAAGCGAGTGGTGATATGCATGGAAGATAGGCCTATAGTGATGAATGCTACCATGCTTCTTTGGCGCTATCAATGGCATCTCCTCTGCTGTTACTCATACGCGGTTGCAAGTCACTGCTGTTTGTCTGTCGAGTGGACCTTACCATCTCGACAAACGATATAACTCCAAGAGTCTAATAAGTTGACGTGAGCCGGTTTATATTTCTAGGCAAGATAAGAAATACAAACATGGGTAATATTAAAATTATCGTTGTTGATCGTCGCTTAAGTGTCTTCACAGCACGGAAAAATATATTACCAGATATTGCTTCTAGCTGTCTAGGGCAAGACCTTCCCAGCGGACACACAAGTTCTAAAGTTGTTCTATAGACGTCCTTTGGCGGATGTCCAGAGGACCTTTTAAATACATGAAAAGATCCAAAGGATGTGTTAAAGACGTCAAGTCACATGACATAGAGTTATATTCTAAGTACGTCTTTAGGATATCCCGGTGTCCACTAGATTGCGATCTATTAGCTAGTAGCAGATATAGCTCACAACAAATATTGGCAAAAATATTGCGTTTACCCGTGCGAAAATTTTTATCCGGCCCATGTAAGGCATAATTAAGGCCCTTCTCGGGCCCGTCTTTATCCTAGATTAAATTCCCATGTAGGGCGGCTGCGCATAAGCCCTCGAAAGTGCAATAAATTGGAAAACCCCGATAAGTCATATCGCGGCGTTGAAGCATCTGGGTAAGTGGTGCATCGGTGGCTACGCACTCTTGCGGTTTTCTCTTGCTGCGCATTGACCGAAAAGTTCGCGCTGATTTCAAATTAATGAATACTAATAAATATTTAGTACTTTAGAAACAAATAATGTGAAAAATTTTTCATTATGAACATTTTAAGTCAACAAGAAATAATTGTATCTCTTCTTCGTTGAAAATTCATCCTTTTGGTTAATGATTCAGCTATTTTGTTAAAAATTCTTCTTTTTGGATGAATTCAACATTTTGAAAATTCTTCTTGTTTTTTTTTTTAAATTAATCTTTTAAACTGAAAATTTAACGATTCCATTTTTTGTTTGAAACTTATTTGTTTTGGTTGAAAATTCAATATTTTGGTTGAAAATTCGTTTTTCTTGATTGAACATTAACTTTCTTGATGATTCGACTTTCTAGCTTAAAATTAAACTCTTTCGTTGAAAATTCCTTTTTTTTTTAATATAAAATTGATCTTCTGTGTTATAAATTCATCTATTTGGTTAAGTATTTATTTATTTTGTTAAAAATGTTGACACCAAGTAGCTAGATCCAGACTAAACATAGTTCCTAGCAACCTGGGCTATATATAGTAGCTCTCAGCTGGTTAGGAACAGAAATTTGTTTGGCAACCTGGGATCAGAGATTGATTTCAGATAGCTTAGACCAGATATTGCCGTTAATTAGCAATAATAATAATATTTTCCTATCACAACTTACAGTGATCTTTTTTGGTCGAGATTGATAACATCGGTAAAATTCGCATCAAATCTCAAACACCGATTCTGAAGTTATGTTTTCAATATGCCCTTCGTTCTTTATAAGAAGGTGCACCCGCAAACCCTAACTAGCTTGGCAGTCACGCCCCGCGGGGTTAAACTGTTGGTAGATGTAGAAGCGGTTTGTTTAGACGCGGGTCTAATACACCAGCAACCTATAATCATCTCCGAATGGGAGGGATCGAATATATCATGGCGCTCGAAAGAAATTGATGTTAATGAAACTAGAATGAATGACACGAACTACACCATACTTTCCCAGACGGATAGATGATAAACTCAGGTATTCAGATGCAAATACTCTAATTAAACATGTAAATATAGGGTTAATCAATTGTGAAGCCAACTTTTCGGTTATTTCGTCATTTTCTTCACACATGCTCCAGGCATTGAAATGCAAAATTTTTAAATTGGATTCTATGAATTTTTATAATGAAGCTACATAATGTTATTCGTAAAAAAAGGTGTGCTCATTTTTAGTATAGTTCAATGGAAACGCATGCAAATTACATATGGAACATGTGGAAGATGAGCTCTCGTTTCCAAAATCAATTTTTGAAGTATAAACCTGCGAGTTATCTATGTGGTCAAGTTTTATTGAATTCTCTTTTATCTTGCCAAAATATGGGTATGATTCACGCTTCAACAAATCATCGCTAGCATTAGCAATTTCCTTTTTAGTCCCTGAAGGCACTTATTTTAAAGGGTGCGTGATTTCGTTAAGTGGCGACACCTGTTCAAAAAAAAACTTGTTTAGAAAATTTTGCTCAAATATTTTAAAGTGTTAGGAATACATAGCCTTGAGGCGACTTGAATTATCATACACTCCCGCAGTTACCGATTTTTCAGCAAATTTAAATTGAAGTAGTCAACAGCACATTATATTGTTCCCCAGTAAAATGGCTTTGTTTCGATTTGAGAGAGATTCGTTAAATTCTGTAATCTTTCAATTAGATTAAGTGCTGAAATTTAAATAAATGATATTTACACCTTTTTTAAATCCTCCAGGCATATACATGAGGGTAAGAAGGTTATTATTATATGATAAATAAAGCTAAAATTGCAAAATATAATTCTGAACTTGCACCCACTGTGCTGTACGGTAGAGAGACCTGGGAATACCAAAAAAAGGATAAGAGTAAAATAACTTCATTGGAATGCAATTTTTGCAGCGGAATATATGCAGTTTAACGCTAATGAAGAAGGTTAGTATTGAGAGAATTCTAAAAAAATGTGATGTAGAGGAAACGCTGTTTGACAAGAGTAAAAGCAATTTGTTGCGATGGTTTGGTCATGTTAAGCGAATTAAGGGAGAAAGATTGATGAAACAAGTATATTCAGGTAAAGCGAATGGTAGCGTAACCTGAGGCAGACCGAGGAATGAATGGTGGGAATGTGTGAATGAGACTATAAGGCGACAAGATATGAAAAGCCATATAAAGACAAGAGCTTGCATAACAAAATGTATGAGTAAGTAAAAGTATGAGAAAGTATGAGATGTAAGAGCGTCAGCTGAGTAAGAGGCGCCGGAAATGAAAGACATTGGATACTTATAATGTGCCCGCGTGGAATGCTTTACTTAGTGGATGTGATGAGAGTAAAGACTATTATTTTCATTATGCGGTTACCAATAAGTTTCCGTATTTGTGTGTGATCAAAGACCCAATGACACATGATGACTTTGTGAAGCTCTTCGTCTGGTATGATCGCTAGAACGGTTGATCAGCGACCCGTGTCGAAGCGATGATGTGGAACGAATGTGCTATTTGAATGAGCAACACGGGAATTCTAGATTGATCTCAAATGTGTCCATCCTCTTATACATCCCTTACTTACTTTCACCATATGAATTCCTTAATCCCGGTTGTATCAGAACACAGAAAAAACTGGGATTTCCATTAGAACCAATGTTTAGTTTCAAAGGAGCTGCAACAAAAAGAAAACCCTCTTGCTGAAGAGGAACCCAAAATGATACATGATTTCTGAATGAAACCAAAGTATGAGTTCAAATGGTTCTAATAGAGCCTTTCTGTCTCTTGTGCCTTGACTCACTTAGAAGATTTTAGAAGGTAATGATGCACAGTTTACTTCATAATTCGAATTAAATAATATTGCACTGGGAAAAATTGAACGAAGAAACTAAAACCACAGACATTAGTCATTCTTGAAAGGAAGAGAGCGCAGAGGAAATGTGACAGTTTTTAAGGTTATGTCGAAAATCCGATGTTTTCCACTGCGCATGTACAAAATGCGCGAGACTATTTAAAATGAAATAATATACACTTCCAGTATTAGTTTAAAGTTACATTTTTTAAGGATGTAGTTATTTCTATGAGTCGATTTAATTTGTTTTAAAAAATAATGAAAAACGTTTGTTAATATTTAACTGTATGACTATTCATAGTATTTATTGATTTCAAATAGGCCCGTGCTTTTCAGCACATGCGCAGTTGAAAACGTCGGCACCCGCCGATGGCCATCTATCGGATATCCAAGAACTAAAAAGGAACCCTTAATAAGAGTTCCTTTAGAGCCCAAGTTCTAACTGATGCCAAGTTTTACTTGAGCCGCAACATTACTGAACCCCCAGTTTTTCTGTGAAGGCTGGAACCGGGCAAGTTATATCTACCACGAATAATGTTATAATAATTTATTATATATAATAAATATAATATCATATATTATAATATCCTTCCCCGACATGCACATGACTGTAATGTAGCCGATGGATGGTAGGGTAAAAACGCAGGCTTCGCCCAATACGTCAAATTAGGCATACTGCTCTTATCACACCACTTGATTGCATTAACGAAAATGCCTTTCACATACAGGACTTGCAACCATTTTAAATCTGAGAGAAAAATGTGCTGTTAAGTAATAATGATGAAAATAAAGGACTTTTGAGGTGTGGAACAAGATAATAATAATTTATTAGTATATTTACACTTAGACTGTGCCCTGAAAGGTTATTTCTCGCTTACCCTCCGTCCCTGACAATCTTCGAAACTTCAAGCCAGCTGTTGCTGCGAACTATTAATTTATTCCCTGCCAAGTACGTCCTAAGTACGGTGTAAATGCGCTTCAAGGTATAAGATCCGAGGCGATCAGTTGTCTGATACCGAGGGCTGGTACCGATCCATGGGAAGGTTGATTGCAGGGTGCCACACGGTGTTTGCTTTATAAATCGTGTATCCTGAGACTCGACGAGGGAGAAAAGGGAACAGAAAGAAAGATGATGCGCAGAGCTCTCGATATGAGGGGGTTTATGTGTGGAATATTGGCAGACACAAAACAAAAAAGAAAACACAATCTTCGATTGATATCTTTTTGAAATCAGATGCTGATTTATCGAATTTTATACATCAAGATTCCAGAACCAGAATCGCCTGCAACAATTTCGAATCAGTATTATCTCTTCTTTACTCTCTCGTTGTGAGTGAACAATTTTAATTGCAATCCTTAAGACATCTGTTCTAGTTAAATAAAAATAGACCATTTTGAATAGAAATAATGATCGTGCAAGATTGGTACTTTTTTAAGATATTAAAATGTGTAAAATATGATCCTATGCGATAAAAATATCAAGCTGCTTTGGAATTTTCGAAACATTATATTTCACATCTTTAGCAATCGTTAATTCACTTTTATCTCCTCTTAAATTTCAGAGAAATCAGAGAAAATTCAGGGAATTTCATTGATCACGGAAAGCCAGGGAAAAGTCACGAATTTTGAAACAAATCTTGCAAAAGACAGGGAATTTGTATAAGAGGCACTTT
>CAKNWW010026035.1:0-11652 GCA_932074435.1 Andricus kollari
TTAAACACGGTATGCCGCTCCGAATGTATTTTTCTTATTAACTATTTGCTTTCAGTTAATAATGTTTGTTGCATTTAAGGAGATATCAAATCATAAGTATATAATATATATGATCAATAAATATATGCCTCCTAACATGTCATGCTTTTTTCTATTGATTACTTTTCATTTGTACACGTAACATGCTCAATGTTAATAATTTATCAATTATATTATTAATAATTAATATTTCTTAAATTATACATCATGAAGTTCATAAGCAATTATATTAAAAATAAAATAATTTCTAATTTCAGTCACCCCAAAAGAACCCTTCCCACTGCGGTACTCAAGACCTGGTTCTATGACGTCAGAATGTACCACCATCCCGAACTCTTAGAGTAGAGGAGAGACTTGTGGTGGGAGAGACGAAGCGAGCGATCCACATCTGTTAAAGGAGCTAAAATCTCCGAATTTCTCCTCGCCGCCGAGGCCTGGTTTAAACAACTATGTTTTTTAACTTGCATTATTTATTAGTTTTTTAAGTAAAAAGTACGTAAAAAGTGAAAAATTTGAGAAGAAACCGCAAATTCCTAGCATTAATAAAGAAGGAGATAGTTATGAACAATAATTGTTTGTTAAAATAATTATTTTTGCTGAATTAAATTAATTATTAACTCACTCCAAGTAAAAAGTAGACAAGTAGTTAAAAATTTTAGAAAAAACCGCAACTTAATAGCATTATTCGAATTGAATATTATTAACAATAATAATAAAGTGTTTAAACAATTATATTGTTGTTATTATTATTATTGCTTGGGTTGAGACCTTAACACCGCCTGACACTTGGGTAATCTCGTTGCGTCCCCTTGTGAGCCTAAGCATGACCCCAAAGCCCTCTGCGAAGGGAGAGAACCGCATTTGGAGGGCAGTGACAAAGGATGTGAGTAGCTGTCTCATTATCCTTTCCGCACAGACGACAGATGGGACTTTCCGCAAGCCCTATCTTACGTCTGTGATATCTGAGGCTCCCATGTCGTATTCACATTTCTGTTAAGACTTTGATTTCGTTTCTCCCGAGCTTGAGTATTTCCCTTGCTCGGTTAAAGTTCAGCTTTGAGCCCAAAAGTGTTTTGGCCTGTCTGCAACCAGAGAACAAATCCCACTTGTTCTGATTTTCCTCAGTCAGCCAACTGTTAGTTTCTTCAGTGAATGACCTTCTGGAAATACATACAAATGGCTCAGATCCAGTAAAATTTATTCTTGTTGCTAGTTTGGCTAGCATATCTAATATCTCATTGCCCTTGATACCGCTGTGTCCAGGGATACATAGCAGAGTAACTCGGTTTTCCATCGCTAACATATCTAGTGCCTCAAAGCATTCTCATACTACTAGCGACGTGGTCATTGTTCTATTTAAGGCCATTATAGCGGCCCTGCTGTCTGAGCAGATATGAATGTTTCTTTTGTTGTCGTACTCCTTTGCCTTGTAGGTGCACTGGAGTATGGCCATAATCTCAGATTGTAGAACGGTGATGTAGGGCCCCATCTCGATTGTGAAGCCAATTCCATTCCTTCTACGATATACACCGGCTCCTGCATTCTCTTCGTTCCTGGAGCCATCTGTAATCCAGTTGTCTCCATCACTGGGCAGGTGTTCGTCGCCGTTAACCCATTCCTCCTTTGTGGATAGGCTGACTTGATACTTCTTGTCGAAGAGGTACCGAGTGGCTATTTTGTTCCTGGGCATGTTCAGGGTCGGCGTTCTCGCGATGTCGACTACGATCTTCACTGCTGTCGAGATCCTTCTGTCATTTACCAAATTTAGTCTCCAGGCCGCCTTGGCAGCCACAACCTTGATATGATGGTGTGGAGTGGCTCCAAACCTATTAGTGCCCCCAGTCCCATCGTGGGTGTAGACTTCGAGGCACCAGTGGTGCCTCTCAAAATCAGTCCCCTGATCCTTTCCAGTCGAGACTTCACAGTGAACAGCTCGATCCTGCTCCACCAGACCACCACTGCACAGGTTATCCTGGGTCGCAAGATCGCTGTATAGATCCACATGAGTGTCTCCGGTTTCAAGCCCCAGCTTTTCCCTATTGCTCTCCTACAGAGCCATAGAGTCGCTACTAGCTTCTTGCATTTTTTTTCCAGGTACTCGTTCCATAACAGCTTCTTATCCAGAATTATTCCTGCTTATTAAGCTTGTTCTGTGATTTTCATTTGTGGTCCTCCAAGTTTCAGTGTACTCGTGGTTCGCCACTTATACCTTCTGGTGAAAACAACCGTGTCTGTCTTACTTGGATTGACCGATAGTCGAGTTTTCTTACACCATGAATCCACTATCATGAGTGCTTGCTGCTTTACTCCGAAGAGCGCATCCAGATGGTGGCCGCGCGCGATAACCAGTATATCGTCCGCATAGCCTATGACGTGGTGACCCTGACTCGAGAGTAGATGAAGCAATTCATCCACTACTAGGCACCACAGTGAGGGCGATAAAACTCCTCCGTGCGGACATCCCGAGTCAACGGTTCCACATAGAGTGGTATCACTTGTATGTCATTCCACGACTGCAGTAGGCACATCATGTGTGATCATGGCCGCCCTGATCACCTCTCCACAGGTGTTGTTAAAAGGATCTTTGATGACCATAGATAATTTAGTTTAGTTAGATAATTGGAATAAGATCATTTTTATTTTTTGTTTTATTTTTCAAAATTTGCATCCATCATTCCCGGACATAAAGAAAAATGTATGTGTAATTATAATTATAATTTATAGTTATTATTAATTATTTTAAAGAAATATAAAGTCATTTCTTAACATTATTTCGAGGTGAGTTACTTTGTTAATTATAATTACACATACATTTTTGTTTGTTTAAACTTTTTCTCGGGTTATTTTCGCGGTTTTACGTCATCAGCCACGGACTCAGTTAAGTGTCTGATCAGTTAAGGGCATGTGATACTTCCATTGGGTTCAGTTCCCCCGGGTTTTTGTCCACAAAACTTAAAATTTTTAAAAGCTGAATTCGGAGATGCTATAAAATAGAATAACGGACGTCCCCGAACTCTTTTTTTAAGGGACAATAGCAAAAAAATATATTCTGCTAAATAACATTTTTCTGTATATACACTATTTGGAAGTTAGGATCGGTTGTCAAGTCTCCGTCATTCCGATAATATCGGTATCTTTTGTACCGAGTGGCATAGATGGCGTCCTAACGAGCATAGATTAAATTATTTATGAAATATATTTTTTGGATTGCCTACAAACAAGCTTAGTTCCGGGACATTAGTTACAATGTTTTATTACTTGTCCTAAGTTTTCGACCAAAAATATTGTGTAGTTTGGAAGTAAAGCTGCGGGGCGAATTGTGACACACATAACCTCAAAATACACACATATTAATCAAATTTAGCAAAATTAAATTTTTTTAATTATTCCACAACAGAAGAGTTCGGGGACGTCCGTTAGCATGTTCGCTATCATTCCCAAATTTTAAAGGCAAAATCTTTATTATTGTAGGAAAAAAGCCGGGGGAACCTAACACTGCTAAAATCGATAATTTTTTGAGTATTACATACCCTTAACGATCTTATGAATTTAATTAATACGATGTGTAAAATCTCTTGCAACGATATCGTAGCAGGCATAAAATTAGGAGGTGTAGTTTGGAGTTCACATTTTACCACTGTTGTCCTTACACAGCAGCCGAGTACGTTTATGGTCACATTAGTCCCCCCTGGATGCTTTTTTAGAGCTACCTACTTTTTACCATTATTATTATTATTACATTTTTGATTATTTAATTTACATTGATGCACTGTATGGAAAACTATATTTAGTTTTGATTACTTTTCTTCATCCTTGTCTCTGTTTTCCTTTAGATATGTTTTCCTGAAAATATTATTAAATGTCTGTTAATCTATTGTAATAGTTTCATTATTATTTTGGTAATTGAAAATGATCATTTTCAAATCATTTGAACAATGTCCCAGAAGAGATAATGTTAAGCCACTGCTAATGCGCCGCTGCGCTCTCTAGCAGATTTTTTCAGTTTTAATAAAGGGGATTTGCTGGTTGATTTCCAATTAAACAAACAAATAAATTACTTAACTCTGAGTAACGGTGCAAGGCACTTTTAACTATCTTTATAGTAAATATAAAATAAGAGGCGCACAATGTTATTCGCGTGCTGTCATCAAGTATATATATAAAAGGCACTGCCTCCTTCAGACTATTGAAAATATGATAATATTTATTAAACCTTCGATAATGTTGTAGCATGAGGATAAAGATTAACTAGACAGCTCTCACGCCTGAGACGATAATCCCATCGGGTTTCTAGGTGAGGAATTTCCATGGTGTCGCAAATGCTCTGAACATGACTAGCTGTATGTACGCTTTGTGGTCCAAAAATTGCGGCCACTCCATTTCGAAGAAGATAGCAAACTGCAAAGGACAATAATAAATAAATTATTGAAGTATTTTACCACATACTTGAAAAGAATCAAATATTGCGCAGTTCATTAAACGGCTGGAAGGTTAGAATGTTAGTGTAAGTGTCGATTATTATACAATCCGCTAGCAGTTAATGAACTGTCTTGATTTATTTATTTTTTTAATTTTTCTAACGAAGTTATGAGAATTCAATTTAATGATGCCTCGAGAACTATACGGTATTCCACGACTAGGTCTGTAATTATAAGGACTTTGTGTATTAAGGACTGATTTTGTTTTGTTTTGTTTGGTTTTGTATATCGTTGACGACTGCGCGATACTTCGAGGGATATCTAGAACCTCCGGAACTTCAGAGTTACGTCAAAAGGCATGGGGAGAATCGACTGTTAGTTAAGATGTTGAGCTCCAGAAAGATTCAAATTCTCTTTTACTGAAATCACGGAAACCAATCAACGCTTCGACGAGTACGTCGCCACTCAAAGAAGATCTTTGTTCAGATGCCGACTGGATTCAAAGAGTATTCTAGACCACCAGCATGACCAGTGGGGACTCTTTAGTTTATTCCCGGATTAATACTGTTGGGGCTATGTGTACCAGAGGAGATCTTTTTCTGATGTCAACAAAAATTTGGGTTCCAAGCTGTCGCCAACAGGTCTTGCCGGAGAGTCAAAAGGATAATTAATCAACAAATAAGCTACTTTTGTTTGGCCAATATGTTAAATGTTGAGACTTGAATAAACTACTTTGGTAGCTAGCACCCATATTAGTCGGCACTGAGGCCCGCTACGTCACGCGACCGACCGTCTCGCTAGCTCCGTCAATCAGCATCAGGAACGAGCCGCGAGCATGCTTAAAATCTTCTTCTTTTCTCTTGGTGTTCCCGAGGCGTGAAGTTCCGATTAGTAGCTTTCGTCAATGCTGTCAATCCTGTCAGTTCTGTTAATCTTTGTTTTGTGACTGAGTCTATTTCTAGATTCAGTGAAGGATTAAGAAAGTGTATATAAAGTTAGATGTTTATTGTTAAACTGCCTATTCGACATGCGCTCATTTTGTGAATTTTCCATCCCTGAATTGTTAGTCCTGTTATTAACTATTTTTGATTCTGTGGTTACCCCTGATATTTGACCATATCCTGTAATTGAGCTTATAAGATTGTTCAACCCAAGAAATTATCTCATATGCATCTAGAGTTTTAGAAAAATGTCGTCGAGTATCCAAACGGAGAAGCCTAATCTCTTATAGATTAGTTACGTTGGATTATAGATGTTTTAGCAAGAGTTAATTTGTTAACTTTGAGATTTTTTATGAAGGAGGTCTTGAGATCAGTTGTAGAATTGTTTTGACGATTAGCAAAGTTGTTACCAGAAAACTTATATTCTCTGATAAACTGTGGTGACGAATAAATCAATTATTAATTATTACAATGAACGATGAGAGTTATTATTTATCGAATTAATTGATCTTTTCTTATACTACCGACCACCACCTCTGCCATTATCCAGATTTCCGAGCCTGAGTTAGCGAAATCGACCGGTATACTGCGCCTTACTTTTCTTTAAATTTTTACTTGAGTTGTGGTGAGAGTTGAGTTTGAGGATTTTACGGATATTAAATATTGAAGGTTTTGTGTGTTGAATTCTAAAGATTTTGCCACTGTTGAACTTCGAAGATTTTGTAGATATTATGTTTTGAGGTTATGTTAGTTTTTGAAGTGGCTACGAAAAGCCTGGTACCCAACGTGGGACAGGCGTCAAAGTTTGAAAAAGATCCCTTCAGAAAGTTTTGAGAAAACCAATTTTTTGATAAATGTTGAGTATTTAATCTGAAAATTAGTATGAGTTCCTGGCGGCTGAATTTTGACTAGAAAAATTAGTTCGATTTATATAAGAAGTCTAGAAACTTGAAAAATATTTAGTTTAAAAATATTCTCCACAACCCCAAATAAATTCGAACTCGAATTATTATTGTCCCTAGAATGCATTTTAAGCTAGAATTATCGGATTTATAAAATACCTATTAGAATCACGCTTGTTATTTGTTAATTTGATTTTGACTAAACTCATATAAAATGGCGGATCAAGAGAGTCCTGACGTTACTTGGATGTTTTAGTTGAATGAAAAAGATTTAGTTATGGAGCTCGTTAAGCATGGATTAACGATAGATGAGGGTGTCCTTATCTTGCATGAGCGGTCATTAAGATTTAAACGCGCGTCGCGAAATCAAATAGAATTTTTGGATCCCGTGATTGAAATAAGAAATTGGAGAAACTCATCTTGGAATGATACGCAGGAAACATATACTTTAGACGTGGAGAAAGTAAGGTTAGATTCGGAAACTACGGTATCGCGAATCAGACTACCATAGTACCGAGAAGGAGTAAGAAAACACGATTGTCCTGGACGATAGTTTAGGAGGTCAAGCTTCGGCTTTGAGTTTGGATCCCTCGGGCGGAGCAATAAAACGAAATATTCAACAACAAAATCCAAACCCGAATTCTAAAATACCTTATAGGCCCAAGGAAACTACAGTGAAAATAGTTTTTTGATCATTTTAATAGGGTTTATGGCAATTTCGACAACGATAGAAATAATCGAAATCGCGGAAATCTGAATATACCCTCGCGTGCGAATACTAGAGAGTATCCACTATCTTTTAACAGAAGCCAGGATCTTATGAAAGATCGACATCGTCCTTTAGATCACTATAACCGATCGGGAAATGCCGAATTATGCAAACATGATTTTGACTCCGTCGACCCGTTCATGAGCGCTAGAGATTCGGGTAGAGACCGCAATGTAGATCTTCGTAGGATGGACTCGCGTAATCTTACTCGTCGTAACGAATTATTTAATAGCCAATATGTCGAAGATCCATTTGATAATAATCATCATGGTCCTAGCAAATAATATCGAGATACCGGAAATTCTTATCGACACACAGAAGATCGCTATGGAAATTTGAATAATGACTCTAGTTCACGAGTATATCCCAGAAGTCGATTCACTGGCAATAATGAACAAGGCCGAAGTCGAAATATCGAAAGTGATTATTGACTTCCCACAGAAAGACCCCGAAATACTCCAAATACCCATTTAAACACTAAAACTCTGACCACGAGCCCTACTTGGAATCCCCCCACCAGGTTGTATTACCGCTATACGACCCAATTGACACCATATAACTTTTGATCCATCTTTAAACCCTTTTTATGAAAATCCCTACTTCCATTCCCGCCGTGGTTTATTCCCACTTAGCCCCGCTGTTTACATATGATATGATGCGTAAATGGAATATCAAATTCTCGGGTACTCGTGAAGAAAACGCGGATAAGTATCTCAAGCGTCTGATGGAAGGTCGATTTACCGTTTAAGTCAATGACGCAGTTCTATTGCGCTTATTACCCTTTTTTTTTGTCAGGTATTGCCTTGAATTGATATAGGAGAATGCAATCGACATGGCGTACTTTCGACGAATTCGCTTCCGCCTTCCGTTCTTGATTAAGAAACTCGGACTTTCAATTTGTATTACGTCAAGTGATCCATAAGAGAACTCAGGGAGAGCGAGAATCGGTATCTGACTAGCTTACGTGTCTAATATCTATATACTATCACCTAGATCCCCCATTTGCTGAGGCAGAGGAGATAAGTTACGCTCATTACAACTTATTACCTCGGTACCAGTTAATAATTCAGCGGCGAATGGTGCACATTCTTTCACACCTAGAAGAGCTAGCTATATTGGCAGAGACATGTGTTACTGTCACTAGAGCATGTAAATCTTCCTTAACACCTGTAACAGATTTGTTACCCATCGGTAACCTCTGCGACCCTCGCTGCGACCCTCTACCCAGGGTTGCCTGGCCGCTCCCGAAATGGGTCGGAATCCCTCGGGGGGATCCGTCGCTGACATTATCACCACTAGGTCTTGCCCTGGAAGGAAGATTACGACCATCTCTTCCAAATATTTCCAACCACCAGTCTCCGGCCATGATATTTCTTTCTATTGCCATGCTCGTTGTCTCATATAAGCAGTGATTTATATGTACCCTTGACTTATGTATTGTTATGTGTGCCATTTGAATATCTACCGAAAAATCCCGCTATGTGCTCGCTCGCGATATTTCAGGTAAAGTGACTAAAATTACGTAGAAATGTAAAACTAAGGAGGGAAACGAATTAGAAAGTTTCATGCCACAATTTAGAAACAAGATTAATTTCCCAAAACAAATAGCCAAAGCGGTAGCGAGTTCGCACGTGCAGCCCGTACCCTCGCGAGTCAAAGGCAAGGTTACGCGACGTATCTCCTCCGCATAAATCCTAAAGAATTATAAAAGTAAATGAAACTTAGATCAGGAAAAACTAAAATTATAATGGCCAACCCTAAGGTTATAGAGAGCGATCATGATACTCTAGATTTAGAACGTGCCGCTGCACTTCCAATCCAAAATATTAATTCAGATAAGACCACAACGAGACCAATAAGCGAAATTATGGTCCCAACTCCACCCAAAAACACGGGTGCTATCCCTAAAATAATAAATAGATCGGTAGGTCGCGGTGGGGGTTCGCGAGAAGAAATGAGGAAATCCCAATGAATAAAAATAGGACAGACAAAGACAGATTAACTCAAAACAACCAACCCCCACTTCATGATATTACTCAAATACCGAACAGGACCTTTGACCCAACAAACAATACTTTCTTCTGGGATAACGAAAATTTACCCACAATAGGCGTGTCCGTACAAAGGGGTAATATAGGAAAAAAAAACGAAACTGTTAACCTGGAAAATAGAAATAGGTCAGAAGATTGTACCCAAACAAACAACGAAACATTTGATTGCGTTTCGTTTTTGACAAAAAATACACAGTTCATTTTAGAAACAAATTAACTCTTAGCAAGCGTAGAGTTCGGTGAATTTTTGATCAATCAAAGGAAATGATTTTTTGGCAAATGAATAGAAAGGGCAAATCATTTAAAACTTAGATTAAACCCGTCAGCTCATAGTTCTTTTGAAAACGAAAGAGAGAAAATAGAACCTAGCTACCGAAAAGGTAAAAGCAAGTCTCATAACAGGCAATCTGTTCAATTCGATTTAAGAGAAAATTTACCAGAGCTTACACAAATCTCTTGCAACAATATAGGAAATCATAGCAAAATGTTTAATTAATAATTTGAAATTACGAGATACTGACGACAGTGAACCTTTAGAAAACAAAAATAATTCAAATCAAAACAGAACACGTAGACCTTCAACAACAAATAACAGATCAAACAGGCGTTCACGAATACACGTTAATAACTCAGACTCAGATTCCCGCGCACTTCTTGGAGAAATTAAAAAGATTCAAAAGGGGTTACAAAATAAACGACCGTGACATTTTAGAAAATGTAGATGCACTACTTATTTTGTAACCAAAGAAAAAATCAAGATATCCACTCGTATTTAACGGAAATTAGACAACTTTTTACTAAATTATATCCTGGAAAAAGTCGCGAATGAGAACTACGTAGAACCTACAAAAATTTTAGAATCGAATACAAGATGTATTACCGAACCTAAAATAGAGGACAGAATAGAGCAAAAACGCAATAAGAGTAGTGGGGATAAAAATAATTCGGATAATAACAATCATTTAAGCGAAAATAAAAATAGTCACAATGATAACCAATACGGAAACCAAAGCCAAAAGAATCTGGTTAAAAGACAACATAAAAATTGATTTCCATTTCCAACATTGGGATTTCTATCGTCAACTTTTCCAAATCAACATCAACAAAACTTTATACCTCGATTTCCACCTAGCTTTCAATTATATAACCACAACCAAAAAATGTTACCAATTTTTAATGAAATATTATTGGGCTCAAATCAAGGTCAAAGCAACCCAATGATCGAATTCCCCACAGAAGAAACCGAAAATAACTCAGAAGATAGTAATAGTGAACAAAATCTTCAAAAATCGAACTAAGGCAATAAAAATTAAAAATCAACTAAAAACATTAGGGGCTCACAAGAAAAAAACCAGTTTTAACTCAGAGAAAAGATAGGATTTAAATACAACAATGAATGAAAACACAAATAACAGAAACTGTTATCATGGTGGTATAGCGACCATTTTCAAAGGAGAATGCCCATATTATGTATACAATCAGGGAAACTGGAAGGGCGGGTGCTAGGGTCGAAAATACTACAGCCTAGAACCGATGGGCGGGAAATCTTAAGCTCGGATAAAGATGAAATAACGGAAACACGTGTTCATCTAATGACAAAATTCGAATGTAATTTATTTCGAATTTTAGTGCATACAGGTGCCACACATTGGTACGCTGGCAAGGTATTACTGGAAAACATCCAGAATTCCAAATATTCCATTTTTGAACCAGTTGCGCTAAAATTAATGGTCGCGAACGGAGAAAAAGTCGATGTAATTGGACAGGTAGTAATTCGAACACACTACCCATCCCAATAAAGGAGGTTAAAACCGAAATTCGGAGGTAGTATTAACCTCAAAAGTACCAGAGAACTGAACGCAACTAGCCCAAGGTTACAAGATAGCGAAATCCCCCTAGTAACCATCAATCCTATTCAATCCTCGAAAATAATAAACACCAAATTCCTGAAACAAATCCTATGAAGGATGTCCAAGCTTAATAAACATCCCCTTCAGCAAAAAATTGCAGCCACTAGAGAGCATCTTCACCCACAGAACTAACGGCGAGACAAGCATACAAGACTTATTTAACTTAGGTAAGCCTAGAATTAGGAAAAAGGGTATATAAAATAATTCAGGGAAAATGCATTACAATAGAAAATACGAGAACGAATACAAAGATGGCGATTGTAATCCTTGGAAAAATAACAAAGTTAACAATCGAAAAAAATAAAAAACTGAATCTCAAAAAGCCAACGAGATATCGGAAAGCGATAATAGAAACCAATGGATTTTTTTTAAATAAAGCGATTAAATAAAATAATATTACGGACAGTTTAGTAAAAATTGACGAACAAAACAATTGTTTGCCAGAAATTTGGACGACCATTTAAAACATTTAAACATTGTATTAGATAAAATAAATAACGGAAATTTAACAATCAGCCCGGAAAAATGCGAGTTTGGTTGCTCAGAAATTAAATATTCAGGTTTTAAAGTAAACGACACAGGACTCCAAATAGACGATGAAAAAATTCAACCAATATTAGAA
>CAKNWW010029762.1:0-10230 GCA_932074435.1 Andricus kollari
GGGCACAAGAATCAAGTATTTTGATCATGGACAATCAAGGATAACTAGATCAATACGCATTACGACGGGTATATTCAAAGGAGACTCCTTCAGTGCCTTATGGTTCTGTTTAGCGTTGAACCCATTGAGCAGAACACTAAATGGCATGTCTCATGGGTTCCGAGTACATGATAACGAGGATGGTCATCAAGTGACCCATCTTCTATACATGGATGACCTGAAGATATACGCCAGTTCGGACCAGAAACTGCAGCAAGTGATCGCCGTCACAAAGCAGTTTTCCAACGATATCCACATGGAGTTCGGACTAGATAAATGTAGAGCAGTGCATTTAACCACAGGAGAATTAGGGACCGCAGAGCTGGAGAACGATTTCGAGGATGACATCGAGGCAATGGCAGAGGGAGAGTCATATAAATACCTGGGTATTCTTGAATCTAAGGGTATTCAGCATACGATAGTTAAGAAAAGCCTACCGACTGCCTTCACTACAAGACTCAGATTGGTTCTGAAGAGTTCGCTTAACTCGGCAAACAAGATCAGGGCAATCAACACCTATGCCATCCCTGTCCTCACGTACTCCTTTGGGCTCATCAAATGGTCGAACACCGACCTTGAACGATTAAACAGAATCATCCGCGTAGAAATGACGAAGCACCGAATGCACCACAGTAATTCGGCGATTGAAAGGCTAGTTCTACCACGACATAGTTGCGAGACTATTTTAACAGCAAGCGAGATGTTACGCTTTACAACACCATCTGTAAGGCTGATTTTGACTACACGCCCTTGAATTTGTCCTCAGAGGAGGCCTTGAGTACCAGGGCAGAAACCATAGTGGAATTAGAAACGCAATGGAGACAGAAAGCCATCCACGGCGAGCACCCCAAGACGTTAGATCAACATGAAGTGGATAGTGAGGCATCCAATATTTGGCTGAGAAAGGGCGACCTGTATCCATAAACGGAAGGATTCGTTATACTGATACAGGACAGGGTTGTCAGCACCAGAAATTATCGCAAACACGTGCTACATCAAGACGTCGTTGACCGGTGCCGATTATGTGGAGATACCAACGAATCCATCGATCATATTATTGATGGTTGTCGCGTAATGGCTCAAAGAGAACATACGCACAGGCATAATGATATGGCGGGAATTATACATCAACAGCTTGCCCTAAACCTAGGACTCTTAACAGAATGGATGCCTTTCTATAGATACATTCCAATGCCCGTTTTAGAAAACGAAGATTACATCTTATATTGGGATGTTACTATCCAGACTGATCATTGCATCAGAGCCAATCGGCATTTCATCATCGACATTGCTTGTCCACTTAACCGAAATTTGCAGGCAACCCATACAACCAAGATCCACAAGTATAGCGAGCTAAGGCATGAAGTAAAGACAATATGGAGGAATGTGAAACATGCATCTATTCATCCTATTGTGATTTCGGCTACAGGAAATGTGCACGCAAGATGCACTGAACCATCAGGAAGCAAGCGACTAAAAACCTATAGAGTGACACATGGTAGCTCTATGAAAGCATCCAGAGGCGACTGTCGTCACCTCCAACATTCACGGCCGCTGTGTAAGCATAACAGTGGTAAAAGACGAACTGCATACTACAACATGCTCCTAATTTTGTACCTACAACATCATCGCAAATGGGTTCATACATCGTATTCATTTAACTAATTATATTTTTATCTCATCAGTCACTTGACTTAGTCCGTGGCTACGATGGAAAACTGGGTTCTCCTTAACCCGAGAAAAAGTTTGAAAACAAAAATATAATTCATCCCCCATTTTTTATATTTCTCTGACATAGCCTTATTTTGGCCTCTATTTCTACACTTCTTCCTGACTCCATACGCCATATATAACCTGAAGTATTATTGTCCAACCCCATTATCATTTTAACATATTTCGTTTGTATTCTTTCCATTCCTTCACGTCCCTCCCACACCCAAATTTCTACACCATAGAACATCCCTGCTTTAGCTACAGTATCTAGAAGGTATAATCGTCGTTTCAAGCTGCTCATTCTAGATAATTTTGTTATTCCCCCATCTTCAAATTTGGAAATTTAATTAGTAGATTAACGTCTATTTTTTCGGCCTGCTGGCCATGAAAAATTGCCTTGCTTACAATCCCCATATTTTACAGAATTTGTCTTAAAATTAGTCCTTACAAAGTAACATCTATCCAGACCTTAATGCGTCCTTAATTCCACGACCGCTCGCTTTTATCGCTTTCCCTTCTTCGTTTCTCTTCGCACGTATGTCCCTATCTTTCATCTTGCCTCGCATTGTCAACCTCTGCCTCCTCGGTTACTATCTAATACTAATCTACTAATTATTTAAAATATTTACAATGTCGCTTATATTTACTTCCTCTTCTCTGTACAATCTTTCCCTCTCTATTCCTCCTACCTCCTCTTCTTCTCCATCTCACCCAGTACCACCTTTACCCATGCAACCGCCATTTGGTCCCCTCTTTCATGCATACCTTCATGCTTATCTCACTCCTTTCCACTCCCTCGCAATCCTCCAGCCAGTGTTCAACCCTCCCCGCACAATTCACACATTCTCTTCTCCCTAGGAAGCTCCTAACTCTCTTTCTCTTCTTTCTCACAGAAATACTGCGCTCTCTCCCACCCTTAATTCCCATTGAACCTTGACCCTCTAATTCTCTCCTCCCCTTCTGGCTTCTCTCTCTCTTTATGCCGTTCTTCTTCACCACCTCAGACACCTTTCTCCCCTTCTCATGCATCCTTCTCACTTCACCTCTCTGCAGCCCATTCCTTCTAAAATACTTTCCTCTTTCCACCTCCATCTTCCTCTCTCCTCCTCTCTTCTCTTTCTCCTACCAACACTCCCTACCATTTCTCCTAACATTGATCTATTTCTTCGAAACAAGTTGCTCAGATACGCAAACTCTTTCAATTCCTGCACCGCCTTTCTCTTCCACTTCCATTCCCGTTGGGCTAAGCGGGCACCTTTGTCTTAACCCCCTATCCATCCAGAAACCCTACGAAATTCTCTCCCCTCCTCTTACCTTATATTTCATTTCTTCATATATCTCCCTTACCCTCTCGATTAGGCCTCTCTCCACTCCCCTCTCCCCCATCGCCTCCCACAACCTCCCACAATCTACCAAAGGAAATGCGCCTTTGAGATCCAGAAAAAACGCGTACAATTTTGCCCACTTCTTCGCTAATTTTCTATCCACCACGTGCTGCGGAACATAGATATTTTCGATAGTGCCCCTACCCGCCCTAAATCCCGCATGCGTCTCCGACAATATTCCTTTCCTCTCGACATCTTTCCACAACCTCTCCGCCAACATTATCGCGTATACTTTATACGCCGTATTCATTAGCGTAATCCCTCTATAATTGTTCTGCCTATCCCTATCGCCTTTCTTATATAGCGACATTATTAAACCCTTTCCCTAACCTCCTGGGAATCGCTCCCCTTTCCCCCTTTATACTTTCTTCACTGCATCCTTCAGCCTCTCCCTAACCTCTTGTGTACTAATCAGTCACGCTTCGTTCTCTACCCTGTCCAGCCATCCTGCCTTTGACCTTCCTAACGTCCTTATCTGTTTCTCTATTTCCTCGACATTTAACTTCTTCCGCTCTGCCTCCCACGTTCTTCTGCTCCCAAAATCTCTCTTCCGTGAAGCTGAGCCCTGAAACGATTCTTCAAAAAAACACCCTCTACTCCTCGCTCCCTATCTTATTATCTTATTATCTTATTATCTTATTATCTTGCACACGTCCCCCTCTTTCTTAACACTTCCCAACCCCTCTTTAAAATCTTCCTCTTATTCCTGTTATTTGTCCTTACACATCAATCTAAACCCCTTTCTCATTTCTGCGTACTCCTCTCTTTTCGCAGTTCCCTTTATTCACATCTTGTACTTTTTTTAAATACCTTCTTTTGCACACACCTTTTCACTTTCTCTTTCAAATCCTCCCATATCTCTTCCACCGACTCCCCTTCAAAGCGTACCTTCTTTAATTGCTCCTGATACTTCTCTATCGCCCTCTCGTCCAGCTCGCCCTCTTCCCTATCGACACTTCTTCCCCACCTTGTCTTTCGCCGCTCTACCCCTTATACACAACCCCAATGGCTGATGATCTTATTCTACTATTCTATCATCGATACACCTAGCTTACTTAAATATGTGTATTCTCCTTCTTCGTCCCCTGTTACCATACTATTCGCCACCGCCGAGCCTTTATCCTCCCCCTCCTTATTTATTATCATATCCTTCGATTTCCTTTCGAAGCTCTCTTCTGCCCTGTACAGGCCCTCTTTCCTCGTCATCCTCGCATTAAAGTCCCCCCTCCACCCCACAGTACCACCATACCATCCTCTCTTTCTCCTAGCAAGTTTTCAACCCTTTCCTTAATCCTCTCCATCCTATCCTTATTGTTCACTGTCACAAAATAACATGTTACCCCTCCTATCTTTACTGCCCTTATTTGCACGTCCTCCCCCTCTCCCTCTCCAAGAATTTCTTCCTCTAATCCATCCCTCACCGCCGTTATAATTCACCCACAAGCCCTTCCTTTCTTCCCCACTCCGACCGTCTCCTGCAGCCTCCACCTTTGGTTCTATTCTATCCTATTCTTTTCTTTCTACCTACGTCTCTACCAGTCCCACAACATCAAATTTCTGGATATACCTCCAGAAATCCTCATCTTTCTCCTTTATCCCTGCTACGTTCCGGTACAGCACCTTCACTACTCCTGCACCCTGATTTACCACCACCCCCTGCTTGCTACGAAACAAATTCCCCTGTACTTCTTTCAGCACCTCTTACTCCACGTCCAACACCCAGATTTTCTCATCTAAATTTATTTTACGATACCCCACCTTCCCTTATGCTTTAACCTATTTTTATTTCGTATTACCTCCAGCTTCTCTTTCCTACTCTCTAATTTTACAACCGCCACTTCCTTCTCCTTTCTCCCCTCCAGCCTAACTTTCCCTAACTTGCCTTCAGCCCACCCTATGCACTGTAGCAGCGCTTCCACACCCTCCCTTTCATCACCGCTCTTTAGCTTCAACCCTCTTATCACAATATTATTTCTTCTATCTGCCTTCTATTTTCTCTATTCTCAAATCCATTGCCCTTATCCTTTCCCTATCCGCCCTCTTGTCCTTTTCATTCCTGCGCTCTCCCACTTTCTCTTCTATCATATTCTCTACCGTAAAAGTACGGACGTAAATGTCTACTAATTCGTAGTTAAAGTAGTTAGCAATAAACCGGCAAAACATTTATGTTGAAGAGCGGCATCGTGTTTCCGCGAGATAAAAAGCATAAAAAGGGACGAATAATTAAGGAATCGGAAGCCAATCGGCGAGCAAAGGTGCGTGAGGTTATAAAAAGAATAAATAACCAAAATAAAAGTGAATCGCAGAAGCTGTGCTGCCAACCTTAGTCAACGTCACACCGTTCTCGTCATGTATGTTTTGCTAAAATTGACCTCAAATACCTTGGAAGCAAGTACAAATGAGCAGTAATTCAAATTTCACATTATATTTTCTGTCTCCGAAACAGTTTTTCTGACAATTTTCAACGTATTTTAAAGCCGAAATCAACCATTTTTGGAGCCCGCGAAAAGGTTCTCCATAAGATCCCATGTTCTATGATACGACTTTAACCAGAGTTAATTCAAATTGTAACCTGGAACGGGCCTCTAAAAAGGGCATTATGCGAAAGAGGACATATTTCTCTGTAAGAAAAAACTAATTTTTATGACTTTTCAACAGACCGGTCCAATAGCCGGACTACTTTAAATATCACTAGTCAACTATCAGTCATATTTCAGAGAAAGAGAGGGGATAGTTTAGTAATATTCTTGAGTAGCTCAATGATAGATTACACAAAAAATACGATTTTTAATTAGGTTATTGTGAACGCCAGTGCTGTGGAGTATTACAAACCAGTACTGGCCCATTATACACGCACAGTACTGAAACTCCGGCAATCTGTCCTGGCCCAGTAAGGGGCCAGTTCTGTATTTCCACCTGGGATATAGTTTCAAAAAGGTACTCAGCTTTAGGGTTCCAAATAACCAATCCGTAAACCAAATTCAGCCTGATAAGTATAGATAATAAATAAATAAATATATAGTAGTTCAGCTAGAGGGGTTCGGCATCACTACTACGTAGTTCAAGCTGCCACCGACAGATGGCGCCACCGGTCAGTTCGCAAAGTCGGCGATTGAACTGTCGGTAAGGTAGATCCCTGACGCAAATTCTTCACTCGGCCAATAAGGATGGACACTATTTTACTGACCGAATCGAAAAGAAACTTTTATGAAGGTGGCACACGTGCGATCAGGGATTCTCCAAGTTCTGGAACTTTCTAGAATTTTATTCCACACCCGACCGAAAAACCCACTTTTTGCCCCTGATAAGCGGGGCGAAAGTAGCATATTTTTCCCGAAAACTAGTTTTGCGGGGCAAAAGTAAAATTAGCGGGGCAAAAGTAAAATTAACGGGGCAAAAGTAAAATATAGCGGGGCAAAAGTAAAATTTATCGGGGCAAAAGTAATTTTTTTCAAAAAATTTCAAAAAGTTCAAAATTTCAAAAAATTTCAAAATTTTTGTTTAACTTTCAAAAAATCTCTTAAGAATGCGAAGTTGTTTCGCCCCTTGTTGCATAATGTACTATTGCTTTTCTAGGAGTTTCGAACAAAGTGGATCTATTGACTTTTAGATTCGTACTCGTTAAACTTTTTGTATCACCTCAGTCGATAAAGAGTGATCGAAATTTCTGGAAAGCTGGAACGAATCCATGGTTCGCTTAACGAGGTAGGTCCCTGCAATACCAACCAAGAATCAAATTCTGGGGATTCCCGGGCTTACGGAAAATAATCGAAACTTCTGGAAATTTTGACGTGATCTCTGTCGATATTCTATACACCGAAGTTTCTGGAAGGCTTGAATATAAGCTCTTGCTTTTGAGATTTTCAATATCTGTAAATCTTTCAGAAGCATCGATATTGGATATAAACTCTAATGGCTTTGAAAAAAAGATCAATCGATATTCTCAATGTCTACCTAGAGTGTTACATATTTAAAATTCAACGTTTCGAGCCTTCCAGACATTTCTTTGTAGACAAGGTGATCTCTGACGATTTTCTAATGTGTCAAGCCTTCCAGAATCCAGACGGTTCAACACAATAGCTGCCAACACACTAGTTGCTTATGGATGTGCAGTAGATTTGTAAAAGTTCAGTAAGCTTTTATGACACATATGTATGCGCAATACAGTTTTGTGGTATATAAGGCTGCGCAGTAAAGTTCTGCAGTGCATACATCAAATGGTCAAATTTCCCAACGACACAATTCAAGTTCAACCAAAAACCAAATAGTCGAATGTTGAAGCCAAAAGTTGAATTATTTCGTTCAAAATTAATTTGATGAATTAATGATTAAACTACAGTCACAACTCGCCTTTTTCCTGACCGTGAAATGAAACGATTCTTTTATTTCTGAGCTGGAGGGGGCCTCACCCTTACCGCTAGTGGGCAGGTTATTTTTAACAACGGCGTTCATTGGCTGCCTCGTTCTTGTATCGATGCGCTACTACTTTATCAGCCCAAAAGCGCGGGTGATTTGAAATCATTAATAAATACTATCAATAATAATACAAATAAATACACGCAAAATTTCTAGAACTGCTGGCCCACGCAGTTTCTCAGCACGTAGGGCGAGAGACGGTGGCGACTCTCGCCTCGAAAGTGCCGAGTGCGTGAGTAGTCAGTCGCGTATATTACGCAATATGATGCATTCCAAGTGAAAACAGTTCAGGCGGTATCGGCTTATTGCGCAGTTGAAAAAGTCGCGGTCCGTTAGTTTTTGTTGGCGTTGGTGTTTTTGTTGGCGTATGACAATGTGCCAACTAAAAATGAATATTATAGAATCAAAAAACGACGCAAATATTTCGCGGAATAGTGAGGAAGTTATAAAGGTCTGCATAGTAATCTTTTCAAGTGTAGAATGCATTTGCGCAATTCTGTTTCTTCATCCTTTTATCGGTTGAAGACATTTCAGTTTCACGAAATACAAGCGACTGTCCAAAATTTGAGGTTAGACCCAGTAAAAAAACTAATTGAGGCGAATTGAGATGAATTTGTTAGAGCCTTCGTGAATCTCGCTTTGCGACAATCTCGAATTGGAGAAAGTCGTGAATTCTTGTAAATTCGGAAATAAGTAATTTAATCTTCAAATCTGCTATCCGCCCGAATTCGGCGCACAATTTTTAGGGAGCCTAATTCATTTGAATGTGTCAGCACGAATCAATTTCAGTGTCAGCCAATTCATTTTAATTCGCGAGATTTAAAGTCAAGCTCCAATTCGCCTGATTTCGACAGCGTGAATGCAGTTAAAGGCTGGCCTATTCAATCGAATTCGTAAGCTATAAACAACGCACTGGCCATAAGGGATCCGTTGTAAATTAATATCAATGAGTCCCGCAGCTCAGTGGTCGCTCTCTGGACACTTGGGATCGCTGGTTCGAGTCTCGAGGCATGCAATTTTTATCAATTTTTTTCGAAATGACCTTGACCACGAATTAAAACGAATTGAAACGCATTCAATTCGCGCTGGCCTAAGTCGTTTAAACGAATCAGAAAACGGAATCTGGACGAATTGAAAAATGTTTATTCGCCGAAATTCGCCCCAATTAGTTTCTTTTTACTGGGGAGTACCACTAACGTTTATAATATTTTCTTGAAAACGTCGTGAGACGTATTCCCATGACGTCGTGAAAAAATACTCAATTCAAGGCTTCCCGCTCTTCGGGCCTTTTTTTTTAATTGGTCAGCAAATGCGGAGGAGAATATACCGGGACCGTGGTGGGAGTTGCCGATGGGAAATAAAGGTGACAGGAAATAAGGGAGACAGAAATATTTGACACTCTACTGCATTTGGTTGAAAATTATTTTTTTGTGGTGTAGATCAATTGTGGAATTGCAAATGCACCTATTTTATTTTTGGCTGAAAAGCGATTGTTTCTGTTTTAAGTTCAACTATTGGTATGCAAATAAATTTGTTTTGTTGAAAATTTATATTTTTGCTTGCAAATTCAACTATTTTGGTTACAAATTTGAGTATATACTACTGAAAAATTGAACTATTACGCAGATGATGATTATTGTTTGTTGAATATCAAGCTTTCTGTTACAAGATTCATCATTTTAGTAGAAATCGAACTATTTCTTTGTGATTTACATTTTTGTCGAAAGTTAACATTTTCGGGTTAAAAATGCGACTGTTTGATAGAAAATTAGCCCATTTGGCTTACAAATTAAAGAATTTTGTATAAAATTTAAGTACTTGGATGAAAACTGAAATTTTTTGTTTAAACTTTGTCTTTTGGGTACAATATTAATCTTTTCTTTTTAAAACTCTTCCGTCTGGTTGAAGATTCAACTATTCTGTTACAAATTCATCTGTTTGGTTGAATTAAACCAGTCGAAAATTCATTTTTTTAAAGTAATTTGTTATACTGCAAATATCAATACTCCATTTTTGATAGAAAACTTTTTTTTTAGATGAAAATTCAACAATCTGGTTCGAAATGTATGTATTTTATATTAATTCGTATTTTCATCAGAAAATTATTATTTTTTGTTAGGAAATCATATATGTGGTTGAAAATAAAACTATTTGCTTTATAAATGTTTTACTATTGTAAACGTTTGTAAATTTGTATTAAGTTAAAAATTCCATTAGGCTATTGTGCCTGAATGTTCCTCTAAATTCATCTGTTTACAAATAGAAAGTGAACAAAAGTTTTCATTTCAAGTTCAATATTTAGTATTTGCATTTATAAAATAATTTTTGTTCCATATTTCTTCAGCCATCACATTTTTACATACGTAAACACTAATAATTTATAATTCAAACAAGACAGATAATAATTCGTACTGTTTCAGATCATATGTAATATAACAATTGAAAACTGAAGTTCATATAAATCCCAAGAATGATATTATTTAATATTATGTATTGAACATTATACCATGTGACGCAGCGCCACCTGGTGAAATAAATATTGTTTCTCCTCCTCACGCATCAGCTCGCGTGTAGTCTTCTTTTTTCTTATAAGGCGTTTATATGGCTTGTTATCATGTTACCCATTAAATGGTCTAATTGGGTCGCGGGGAATGTAATTGAAATAAATAAATGAATA
>CAKNWW010029808.1:0-13970 GCA_932074435.1 Andricus kollari
TCCTCTATCTCTACTTTAGCATCTATCCTTTTTAGCACATTCTCCACTCCTTCCATCAATTCCTTCCCTTCTAATCTTAGACCCTTTATCACTATGTTTCCTTTTCTTCCATCTCTTTCTATCCTTTCTAATCTTCTTTCTAATTCCCTTATCCTTTCCCTCTCATTATTCCCACGCTCCCCTATACTAAACTCCCATTTTGATTTTTCGATCTTCACTATCCTACCTTCTAATTGTCCTACCTTTTTGTTATGCGCATCCTGTTTTTATAATCTTTGTTCTAAAATCTGCATCCTTTTTTTCTAAATTTTCCCTAACTTCTTGCCATTTTCGCATTTTTTTATAAGTTCGGCCATTTCTTTCCTAATTTATTGTTTTATTTCCTCTCCTTTTTCTTCCTGCCGTTTTTCGTTTATCTGTATTACCTCTATCGTCATTTGACACAATCCTTCTGACTTTAACTATTCAAATTCCATCGGCCTTTGTCTTCGTCTTTCCCCTTGTCTTTCTCCCCCGCTCTATTTTGATCTTTCCCCGGTGGTGTTCTGATCATTTCCGGGGTTTTCAAGGTGGATCCTGCTTCTGTCGTGTCTTCACTTCTTTCTCTGTCTGCCCTATCCCTCTTCATATTTATAAACGGTTCCATTGAGCCAAAACTATCCGCCCTCAATCTCTCCCTCTCTACCGTTTGCCTATACTGTCCCCTTCTTTTTGTCTCACTTTTCGGCGTGCAGAATACTTCCTCGTCTGAATCCATTAAAACGTAACTTGCGTACTGTGTAGCTACTGTCACCACAGTGATACCTCACCCTGCTATCGTACCTTCTTCCGTGCTTCTCTCTCCCTATCCCTTCCTGTCGCCGCTGCTCGGTTGCACCTTCTACCCACCCTGCTCCTCACGCTAAACAAAATAACATCTCAGCCTACACAAAATAGTCTCAATCTCTCAAAATATCACAAAACTCTTCACTTTAATTATTTTAAGCATACAAACCCTCACTCACAACACCCTCTAACACACTCATCCCATTAACTCACCTCAAATTCCACTGCAAACTCACTACAATGAGCACCACTCAATTACCGCTACCGAGCACTTTTATGCCGGAAACGGAAGCCCTTTAAAAGTTTATCTCCTGCCTTTAAATTTTGAAGTATTTGTTTTTCACTTTGATACGGCACAAACACACGGCATTTTTGCATTTCTTGTATTTAAATATTACAGGTATTACATATCGATCACTTCACGATTCGGTTCTGCGGTTGGTTGAGGCCAGTTGAGACTTTAAGGTTAGAAAACGTGTTCACCATTTAAAATCCTCATTGGTCACTGTCAGAGATGGGTTGTGACATGGCATTCGATGTTTTCTACGTATAATACATAAACGACGTAATATACGTAGAAAATTGTAAAAAACTATGTATAATACATATCAAAGATGTCGGGCGTAATTACGCGGGCGGGACTGCATTTGACATATTTGAATGATTGACATAACCTCTTATGAAGCTATTAAATCGCTTTAATTTGAATTTTGAGAGAAAAATGTTACAAATAAGTAGAAAAAAAACTTTCCAGGGGGGCATACCGAGGAAAAAATAACTTTCCAGCGCCAGAAGTTGGAAAGTAAAAATGTTGCGAAATGTTTACTTTGTCAAAAAGTTTTTAAAAACACAGGTTATACGCGACTAAAGGCCCACAGGTATGTAAACAAATATATGGTTATCAATAATTATTTTTAAAAATAATTCATTATTAACTATTTAGTTTAATATCTGAATATTTCTCGGAGATTTCCAGATAACTCCTGAGGTTGCACTGTAAGTTTTCGTGCTGTGCGCTCTTGAATTAAATATGACATACTCATACATCATATTTAATGCCCAAGAATTATGTTTTGGCCAACCGCCTCGTTTCATTTTTGTTCCTTATAACGAGAAAACAGTAGTTGACAAGCGCACGAACGATTAGTTATAGGTTAGGATACCATGTTTTCATACTTATGCTTGTGTTCCACATGCACGAAAACGTTAAGGATGATAAAGTACGATAAACATGCATAATAAACATGTATATTATTTTTTAAAACTAATTTGTCCAGGAAAGTGATAAATATTTACGAATAATTAATTAATTGCCCAATATTAGTTGTTTCTCTAAGTCAATTGGGTATTTTTAGAATAACAAATTTAAAAATCCCGCCCATGTAGTCACGTGAGCAAATGTAACATACATTTGTAGAAAACTAAGGACGTAATATAAGTAGTAATATACATGTCGAAAACCATGTAATATACGTGATGTATTATACGTACCCATATCTGGTCACTGTGCGAAACATTCTGGCCCCCGGAACTGTGTATTTGACAGTGGCACAAGGTGTGTATAAGTAATGGAATGGATACAGGCTACATTACCAGTGTCGACCTTGTGGTTGTAGATTTGTGCAACACCGAATCTTATTCCACTTTTAAGAATTTCCTTCTACGCGACAAAACCCTTTTCGTAGTTTTTGTTTTATTTAATTAAAAAGTGGCCTAAATAAGTTTCAGATGCGGCACAAGATAAACTCTCATGAGGTACATTCACCATAATAGCATCAACCTAGAAAAAATTCAAGAAAAAAACGGTGGCCTTTTTGAGAAAATTATGTTTCAAAATTTTCATAAAAACCACCGCCATTTTGTCAGTTTTAAGAATTTTCCAAGTTTCGCTGTAAATTTCGAAAGATAATAAAAAGCACTACTATAATCAAAAAGAAAAAGTATAATACCTATAGTTGATCGAAATTCAGGCTGCCATCACATAGCTTTATTGATCATAACTTAATATTTCACATTATTGCGTCTGTTCACTCCAGAAGTAGATTCAAAGTGACAACTACTCTTTTGACGTCGATGTCAGCCCATGTACGAATTTCCCATTGGCCCAAAGTCGGCCCGACTTTGTAAAACTCGGTCCAACCTTGTTAGCCGAAGATCGGCCCAACTAGTGAAATTATCACGCTGGGCCGAGGTTTTTGCCGACCATCGGCCCGACATGAGGACCCAAGATTGGTCCAGTGTGTTGAACAAGATCGGCATAGCCTTAGGCTACAATGCAGGGACGACTTTGCTTTTTAATATAATTTCAAGGTCCACTATTACCATACTTTGAGGATATAACAAAATAGATATTAAAAAAATCAATAATAATTGAATGCGAGTATTTTGTCTATAAATGTTAATGGTCCTGCTTAGAATGAATACATATATTACATTTTTAAACATTATATTACAGATAAAATTTCTAACGCTACGGGGTTTCGAACCTATATTCAGCCCCGGGCTGAACCCTCCCATTTTTTTTCAAACAATTTTTTTCAATAAATTTTTTTTCAACATGTTTTTTCAAACCTTTTTTTCAATATTTTTTCCAAACATTTTTTTCAACCAATTTTTTTTTAACATTTTTCTCGAAATAATTTTTTTCCGAAAAATTTGTTTAAAACATTTTTCTTGAACAATTTTTTTTCAAAAAGTTGTTTAAATAATTTTGTCAAACATTTTTTTCAAAAAATGGTTAGAGGCGCCCACCATGAATCATTTTTCTTGGTGTCATATTTTGTTTTTTCGCATTTAAGACCGTTTCTCAACTTTGGATAATGACATAAAATGTCATTTTTAATGAGCATTTAAAATTTGAAGCGACGGCACTAGGAAATTTTATCGCGTACTATACGACAATTTTTTTAATAAAAAAATTTTTCAAACTTTCTTTTAACGTTTTGCTTGTCAGGTGTCCCAGTCTATTTTACAATGATTATTTCGTACCCAAATTTCGGTCGTTTTAAAATAATAAACCACAGTATATCCAACGGCTGGCTCATATTTGGGCCAAGATTTGACAAACAGTCAGGTGCGTCAAGGTGACTTCATCCGATGGTCGGCCCGAAGTTGGGCCAGAATTATACCGACAATCGGCTTTTCTCCCGCCGTCGGCCCAAATCTGGTTACCGTAGATTGGTTACCAAAGCAGGGCCGGCTTTGGGCCCATGGTCAAGCTCTGGCATCCGACCCAATTTCGCACTACTGGGCTGACTATCGCCCAGAGTTTGGCCGATAGTAGGCGTTACTCGTTTAAGAAAGATTTTCGATAGTTCACCCGATGGTCGGGCCATGTTTAGGCCAAAGTTGGGCCAATAGTCGGCTGAACTTAAGAACAACGTACTAACTACTTCACTGTCGACTTTCGGGCCGACTTTGGACCAGAGTTGTGCCGATAGTCGGCGGTACTCGTTAACGAAAGATTTCCCATAGTTCTCCCTATGTTCGGGCCAAAGTTGGGCCAATAGTCGGTCGCACTTAGACTGCCAACATTGGCTGTTTAGGTTGGGCCGACATAAGTTTCGCATGAATACAAAAGTTGGTCCAACTTTGGCAGCTGATCTATGGCGGGCAAAGTCGATCCGACTTTGGGCCGACGGTCCTGCTCTGGGTGCCGACGTAAATTTGCACATGGGAGGCGGAGTATAGGTTAGGATGCTGCTAGAATGTCGAAATTGAGGCCAAAGAATATCCCCCAAATTCCATTTAACTTAAGTTTTACTTGACCGAAAATCAAGTTGCCGAACTGCGATTTGTCATAATTTGGATTTTTTCGAATTTTCAGATGATATAATCTCCATTTGTCCTAACTTCCAACTATCATAATTTCTATTATAACGAATCCTCATTGGGCATAATTTTAATGTTTTTGAATTTCTCTTCCCTGTAATATTCATCATTCCGAATTCTCAGATATCCTAATATTCATTTGTACGAATTTCTACTTGTCATATTTTAGATATATTCGAATTATCATTTGACATAATTTATTTTTTCTCGAATAACCATATAACCTAGCATCCATTTACACAAATCGCCATTTTTCATAATTCTCACTTCATCGAATTGCCATGTCACAGACATTTTATTCGTCCTACAGCACATTCGGCATAAAATAAAGGCGCAAAATTCAAATAAAAAATGCTGATTGGCTAATTGTGAATTTCGCGCCTTTATTTTAGGCCCGATGGACTGTAGGATAAATGAAATCTCTGCGACATGGCAATTCGATGAAGTGGGAATTATGAGTAATGCCGATTCGAGTAAATGAATGTTATATGGTTATTCGAGAAAAAATAAATGATGTCAAATGATAATTCGAATATATCTAAAATACGACAAGTAGAAATTCGTGCAAATGAATAGTAGGTTATGTATGAATTCGGAAGAATGAAAATGATGTAAAATCGCTGTTGGGCCACTTAATTTTCGGTTAAATAAAACTTAGATTAAATGGAATTTGGGGGATATCCATGCGCCTCGTCGAGATACAGCAGTGGTGGCAACCTGCAAACAGTGGGAACCTGCAAGCCTATCCCCTATAAGTTTAGAAACTGCACCAATTTAAAGAAAAAATCAGCAAATGTTTTCATAAATTGCATTACGAGTCTTAAAAGTTTAAATACTCATAACTTTGCCAACAAAAAATTTGCTATCAAATCGGTGAAATACGCGTAATCTAAAATCCTTTGAAAAACAACATATTTCATGCGTAGATTATTCTTTGACTTGATTGTGTGGAGCCTGCATGATTTGAAATGAATTTGGCCTATCTGTAAATATGTGAAATACTAGGTACTGATATTATATAATTAATTATCTGGTTTGCACCTAACTAATAATATTTTTTAATTTGGATTTCAAGCATAATTATATGAAAATCCTATTCACGAAATACGATGGTTTATTTATCACTTAGATTTATTGAATAATTTTTTTGTTGAAAATATAAATTCATGTATGGAGATCATCATGTGGGAGAGGGAACTAATGTACAATAATTAAGCATAGTGCTTAGGGTTATTATAGAAGATTTAATTACAAGAGAACATTACGTTGGGATGTCGCATCTCATTCTACTAGTCGAGTATGTATGTATTATACGTCAGTTTTTAAGAAATATAACTTCTGGGGTCAGCGATTGGGATGGATGTCCAGGAACTCTAATCCCCCATGAATTTTCTTGTTACAAAGTTTTAAAGGCTTTGGATACGAAGTAAGTGAGCATTTTCCGATTTAGTGCAGTCATCTTTACCTTTAATCAATTGGAACTTTTCCTTTCTCTACATAAGTATTTATGTACTCGTTCAGCCGCACAGGCAAATTCTTAATTACATACTTAAGACTATAGACGTTAACTCCTACTTCGTCACTTTCAGCAGCATTTCTGTACATTTCTTCTATGTCACGACTGTTATGTTCAAAAACACGCACACAATTTCTTGAAATAATCAATTAAAGTCTTTCTCTTTGTCTTAGACCGTACCATTTCGGCATCAGTATTCTTAATTCTGACCGAAACAACAATATTTCCTTTCCTAGTCTTCTTAAGCCACTGCCAAAATAATTTTTCATAACACAGACATGAAAACTGCTGCCTTCTCAGCATTTAAACCGTGGACAAACTAATTCTTCTCTCGAGTGTATAGGTCAGACTATTAGCTTAGGTGGAGGTTCATCATTTTCCGGCCTGTGGAAAAATCTCCAATTCGAAGATCGTTTTCGTTTCTGAAAGATCTACTACAAAAAACTTCTTTCGCATCCAAATTTCAGTTGATAAAATTCCATTTCTCCATACCGTTTATTTAATAACTGCGTCGAAATAATGAGTGAAATTCCAGAAAAATTCCCTTTTGTAATGTTTATAATGAGAAAGTTTCGTTAAGGCGTCCCTTTTAACATATCAAAAATGCTAGAACAGATCAATTGTCAAACCGGGGTTTTTTTTTAAAACAATTCCAAAACTAAATTTTGCGTGGATGGATAATTCCCATTGCAGTTTAGTGCAAAATGTCCGACAGAAAAAAGAAAGAGAACAAAATTATGAGAAAATTTGGTTGAAAAAATAATCCGCTATCTTTCATAGGTAACTTTGCACCTAATTACTACACGGAAAGAAGAATTTTATAGACTCTATTTCAGCCTCTCGCATCATCAATGCAAACTAAATGTGACTGGATTTATTTTGAGAAAGCTGAAATGCACTTTTTTGCAAATTGAGTCTACTTTCACTCACCTGTGAAACACTTTTCCGTGTAGTAATTAGGTGCAAAGATACACAATGTTTTTTGAAACATAGTGATTTTTCACTGTAAATCCAAAAAAGTGGGTTTTTTTTCAATATGTCCTAACTCGAAACGCATTATGACGGGTATCTTTCAAGGCTTGACTGCACTGTGGTTCTGTTTAGCGTTGAACCCATTGAGAAAAACAATAAATAGCATGTCTCATGGGTCCCGAATACATGATACCGTGGATGGTTATCAAGTGACCCATCTTCTATACATGGATGACCTAAAGTGATAAGCTAGTTCGGACCAGAAACTGCAGCAAGTGATCGATGTCACAAACCAGTTTTCCAATGATATCTACATGGAAATCGGACTAGATAAATGCAGAACAGTGCATTTAACCAGAGGAGAATTAGGGACCGCAGAGCTAGAGAACGATTTCGAGAATGACATCGAGGCAATGGCTGCGATACCCTTACATTTTCGAATCTAAGGCGAGATGTTGCACTTTAAAACACCATCTGTAAAGCGGATCTTGATTACACGCCCTTGAATTTGCCTTTAGAGGAGGCCTTGAATATTAGGGCAGAAACCATATAGGAATTAGAAACGCAATGGAGACAGAAAACCATCCACGGCGACCATCCCAGAACGTTAGACCAATATGCCATTCAGGACAGTGTTGTCAGCACCAGAAATTATCGCAAACATGTGCTACATCAAGACGTGGCTGCCTGGTGTCGATTATGTGAAGACAACAACGAATCCATCGAGCAAATTATTGTTGGCTGTCGCGTAATGGCTCAAAGAGCATGTACACACAGTCATAATGATTTGGCGGACATTATACATCAACAACTTGCCCTGAACCTAGAACTCTTAACAGAATTGATGCCTTTCTATAGATGCATTCCAATCACCGTTTTGGAAAACGAAGATTACATTCTATATTGGGATGCTACTATCCAGAAGGATCATTACATCCGAGCCAATCGACCCGATTTCGTGATACGAGAAAAAAGAAAGGTGGAAGTGTATACATCATCGACATTGCTTGTCCACTTAACCGAAATTTGCAAGCAACCTATACAACCAATATCCCTAAGTATAACGAGCTAAGGCATGAAGTAAAGACAATGTGGAGGAATGTGAAACATGCATATATTCACCCTATTTTTATTTCGGCTACAGGCAATGTGCACGCAAGTGCACGCAATGTGTCAGTAGGGTACTGGCAGCAGCTATAACATCCTCATCTCATCAGTCACTTGACTTAGTGCGTGGCTGTGAAGTCATTAGCGAGAACTTAGCCTCCTAGGGGAGGCTGTTCAGAATTAAGGGTAGTGACGGTTACTCTATAGGTTATGGCTTGTTGAGCGTTGAGAGCATTAGTCTTTACACTGATGTTCAGATTGATACGTGACGTGACCGCGACTGCTTTCGGTCCTAAAATGTAGGGCATCTGAACACTACCTTCTTGAAGAGGAAGTTGGATCTTCTTTGCCAAGGCTTTTGAGATAATAGAGATTTGTGAGCACGGATCAACGAGCGCTCGTACCTGATGCTTTTGTCTAGTTGACGACATTACGTAGACGAAAGCTGTGCCAAGTAGATCGTCGATGTTGCTTCTAAAAGTGGTACCGATATGTGTGCAGTAAAGGAAGCATTGCTGTTAAATGTAAGCGGATGAGGTATCGAATGATGTTTCCTTGTTAACTCGCGGCACCGTTTAGTTAATGGACGAGACGATACGCGATGTGGGCCTAAGCAGTTAAGTCAAAGCTGCGTACGTTCAACGTAAACTCAGCGCTGATCTGATGTCTTCATCTTAAATTCCTGACAATGCAATAAAAAGTGACGTCCTGAGCTACCACGAAAACTTCCAAAATCCTGATCCTGCTGTTGAGGAATGCCATGAGAGTTTCAAAGGTCGGTGGTGTCTTCAAACCTCCTCAACTGATCGCTTGTCAACTGGACGCTTTAGAGCCTTCAATGCCACGACACCGTCACAGGGTCCTGAGGTGACCCTCGACAGTTCCATAGCAGATGCTCGCCACATTTGTCGGAAGAGAGAAAAAACTGGAGATATAACACGTAATAAGAACACATATATTTTCAGCCCTCTCCTTGCTGAATTTCCAAGATCGATTAACGTTGTCAGCTGTCGTTGGAATATTCTTCAGTAGAATCTTAGCTTCCCCTTCCAAACACGTCTTCAAGTGATGGAGTTTCTGAACACTCGTGACAAGGTCTCTGATGTTTTCCCTGCCAGTGTTCTCACTGGGAAAACTTCGTTAGATATATGTGTGTGGTCTGAGGCTTCAAAAAGGTAGTCACTGGACTATTTTTCTGTTGAACTAGACCAAGCGTAGATTGAAGAGCCTTCAGTATGATTCTCGATTCGATTCTCCGTTCTGTGTATGTTTCCGAAGCAGTTTCGTAGAATTCATGTACGAAATAAATAATGCTTTTCGTCTTTTCGGGTTGCTGTTCGATGCAAGCCAAATAATTTGTTTAAATCTCACTCCAGTAACTGTCGATTATTTGTAATCACATTTGGATTAAAATTCTAGTGATCTTCTGTTTTTGTTTCTTGATATATGTGATTGCAGATTCAGGTTTTCCATTGAACAACACATAAATTTTATTCGAAAACTTTTTTAAAACTCACGCTCACCTATTCCGGTGGGGGAAGCGGCCACACTTCGCACTGCCTCAACTCTTCGCACTGTTCACTTCAAGATAACCCTTGGTAGCACAAATCACAATAAAAACATCTGCATTGAAGAATCGTTGAGCCTTCTCACACTAAATTTCAGTTAGATGGGACTCACGAAAAATCTCAACGCGAAAGCTTTCTGCATTCAGCCCCTTTCATGGCGGCGGTTTCGCATTGCCGGAGATTTTCACTAACCGAACCCGAATCCTGCTTTTCAATTTATAAATTAATCTAGAGGGTGGCAATAAACGAAATGTAACTCTCAGGTTATCTCGAAATTTCCCTAGACAGGAGGCTCTAGGAGTCAAGGCAAGAGTGAAGACCTTGTCCAAGTACTATCTGCTTGAGATCAGAGACATGAAAAAGTTTTCTAAGAGATATAGATATAGGTTAGAGATTATTAGAACTTATGTGAAATAAAGTAAAAAAAATGATTTTAATTAAATGAAACATATAATTAAAATAAGACATTCAATTCAACAGCAGATTTAATTCTTCCTTTATTAAAGAAGCTTGACATTATATTTTATTTTAGATATAGATATCCTAGAATCTAATATTATATCCAGCAGATTTTCTGATGAATCTTCTAAATAGTTTTCAAAAATATGAAGTTTTAGATTACTGATCAAAATTTTTTGAAAAATTTTGAAACTGAACGATCATTTTAATTATTAACAAGAAAGTTTACAATTTAATCTGGAGATTAATAGATGAATTGTACGTGGAGTTAAAGGAATTAATTTATGCACACACCATCTCCAATGGTATGACGATCTTTACTAAATCATACATTGGTATCCCATTGATCAATACAAAAATGGCAACCCTTTGTTCCACTGTTCCCCTGTATCTGAATTTTCTAGACTTAGATTTTTCTCTTCAAGTGCTTTTAGTTCAAAAAGTGGGATTTTTATTATTTATTTATTAAAATAAGCGTAGAGTTGTTTTTGAAAATATACCATCAGTTTTGTAAAAGTTCACCTCCTTTATTAGCAATAAAAAAATGTTGTCCGCTACTTTCTTTCATAGAAGACCACTATTTTTCAGCATTTCTCTCCTTCACCAAACAAGAAACCAAATATAAAATTTCTTTGACACAAATCATGTTCATTCGACTACTTGTTTTACATTTTCTGTCCTATGAAACTTTACTTTTTCGACAATTTTCTAACCTATGGTTTTATAAATAAAATGGTTAGTAATGCGAAAACAGTTCCGTTTTTGTGTTTCTTATGACGGGAAAGGGCATTATTCATTTTACTTTTGATTATAAATTTCCATATAATGTTTTGGCGGTTTGCTCCGGATTTGTGATAAACCATCCATTTTTTCGGGGATCCTTACTAATTACTCTGTGACATACTTTAGCTATTTCAGTTTACTTAAATTATTCTTAAATTCGTTTCATGTATAAAACTTTGTTTCAGGGATAATTACACTCTTCAAATAAATCCTGCTTCTGGGGTCTGTAATGAGGAACACTTGAACTATTTCAAGTTTATTGGTCGAATCGCAGGCATGGCAGTTTATCATGGAAAACTTCTGGATGGTAAATTTCTATACAAAATATACTTTTAAATAAATTGGTGCCAAGAAATTGAAACTTTTTAATAACTATAGTGTTTTTTTACAAGCATTTTTCATTCGACCGTTTTACAAGATGATGCTGGGAAAAACCATCGATCTTAAAGATATGGAAAGCGTAGATTCTGAGTACTACAATTCGCTATTATGGATCAAAGAAAATGATCCCAGCGAGTTAGAACTAACTTTCTGCGTTGATGAAGAGAGCTTTGGACATACATCGCAAAGAGAACTTAAACCTAACGGGGCAAATGTACCTTTATCAGATGAAAACAAAGACGAATATATAAGCTTGGTTATACAATGGAGGTTTGTGTCACGAGTTCAGGATCAAATGAATGCTTTTCTCGAAGGTTTCAATGCTCTTGTACCCTTAAATCTGGTAAAAATATTTGATGAACATGAATTGGAATTACTCATGTGCGGTATTCAACATATTGACGTCAAAGATTGGAAACAAAACACTTTGTACAAGGGAGACTATCATGCAAATAATATTACGGTTCAGTGGTTCTGGCGAGTTGTTCTATCGTTTAATAATGAAATGCGAGCTAGACTTTTGCAGTTTGTAACGGGAACATCTCGAGTGCCTATGAATGGTTTTAAAGAGTTATATGGTAGTAACGGGCCTCAGCTGTTTACAATTGAAAAGTGGGGCACGCCTGATAATTATCCTAGAGCTCATACCTGGTAAGTTATCAGTTATTAATTCGTCATTACATCAAATAATTTATTGAATCTTTCGCATTTCATCGTTTAAAACGATGTCTGGTGATACGCACAAGGTGCGTTTCATAGTAAACAAAGTTTTTTCAAAATAATATTAACAACATTTTTTTTGGCAAAACCGTTTTGCATTATTCAATATAGTCCCCTTCGGACTCAATACAGCGATTCGCACGTTCTAAAAGCATGTCGAATGAGTGTTTTAGTTCGTCAGTCGGGATGTCCTTCAGGATGTCGGTGCAAGCCTTTTGGATGGCCTCTGCGTCTTTAAAACGCTTTCCTTTCATCGGCAAATACCGAAGAAAGGTTGATGGTTAAAATGCGATTTTTAATATAAAAAATCGGTCACAAGTGTCGATCGATGAGCTGGCGCATTATCGTGCAACAAACGCCAACTTCCTCCTGCGCAATATTCTGGCCGAATACGATGCACCAAACATTTCAAAACACTCCTCGTATTCGCCTGATTTGGCACCGTGCGACTTTGACGTTTTCGGGAAAATGCACTTGCCGATGAAAGGAAAGCGTTTTAAGGACGTAGGTGGCACACGACATCCTGAAGGACATCCCGACTGACGCACCTTGTAGATCAGTGAACTGGTCATTGGTTGCAATTTTGTGTGTAGTGGAGACCACCCTACAGTAAACAATAATCCTTAAGTAGATAGTCATTATATATAAGCACAAATATAAGTAAAATGGCCAATTCCAATTTTAATATATTATTTCGGATCGTGTCTTAACTATTAATGACATCAAATTAAATAATAAATATAATGAATACATACACACATCCATACATATAAACATACATACAGTTACGTAGTATTTAGTACTATGCACGAAAAATTAATAAAATTATTGATAAATTATCAAACAATTATTTCATCTGACAGCGACTTTGTGCAGAATTGAGTGTCGCTTATTATTATAAAACGAGGAAGCTCATTTTTCTCTCAGATTTAAGATGGTTACAGCCCAACATGTCGAAGGCATTTTTGTTAGAGTTGGATTTGTGAATAGTCGACACGGGGCTGTACCGGTATACAGGGTGTCCCAGGTGTATCGCCGTTCCTTGATATAGCAGATAAACAAAAAATTCAAATACAAAAGGCTCAGCAAACTTTTGGGTCCGTTGCGTATTTTGGGTACTACAGGGAATTTAAATTGCGTGTATGTGAAGAGCTAGTTGTAAGTGTTCAATCAACCAATTATTATTTAAACAATTACATTATCATTAACATTTTCCATGTTTTTAAAGTTTATAGATAAAAATATGAGCAAAACGTTTACTAATAGAAGGTTAAATCATTATGCAAACTTCCACAACCTACACTTATCAATAATTAATAAACTATCTATTGTTTTTATCCCCTCCGCGTTTACTCCTGGATGCTACACAATGCATCATATGGATTTCAAATTTGTGCCTTTATTATAAATAAAACTGAATGGTCTATCGAAAAAGCAAAGATACCCCCGGATTCATCTCGGAAATATCTCCAGGAGTTTTTATTTTCATTTTTTCAGAAAGTATTTTTTAAACAATTCTTTGCTTATAATTTTCAGTAATTCATTTAACAGTCATGGAAAATAATTAAAAGTTACTTACTGAAACATAACGTATCCTAAGACATCATAAATGAAAGAAAATTAAATAAGGCAAAAAAGTTTGTTTAAACATTGTTTTTATCACCTCCACGTACACTTATTGATGTTACACCACGCGGCACATGGATTTCAGATTTGCGCCTTTATTATAAATAAAACTAAAAGGCCTATCGAAAAAGTAATGTTATCTCTAGATTCATCTCGGAAATATCTCCAGTTTTTTTTTTTTT
>CAKNWW010029884.1:0-12221 GCA_932074435.1 Andricus kollari
TCTGTAAATAGGTGTAAGTAGCTGTAAATAGTAAGGATAAGTTTTTATAGAATATGTATACGGAAGGATTGGAAGAAATGGAAGTCATGTAAACCCTCAGGGGACACATTATGAATAAAGAATTGTTAATATACAAAAAATCTTCATCAACAATCTCCTCGTCCAACCATGCCACTTCTTCTTGATTCTCATATTTCATAATAACAGCTAGTAGTTCTCTTTGACGGAGTGCAACTACTCTGGTAGGACGTATTTCTGAAATAAAATCTGATAAACGGCATGATTTTTATTGCATTTTTTATTTAGACAAACTTGCGAAGTAGACATCACGTTTCGTACACATTTTACTGTGGATGCCAGATTCACTAGACGGACAGGTAGGGTCGGTGCACCGGTTTTGGCCACTTTAGGAAATTTTCGAACTTTTAATGCTTATGATTAGTTAAGCATTACGATTAAATAAAAGTATTTGGCTTAATATATTTGTTGGAGGTCGTCGTTCGCAAATTGCAGCCGCCCGTTACTAAAAATTTGCATTAAAAAAAATTGAGAACATGAAAAACTTGGAATTCTACAGTTTTGGCCACTTACGTGCTACTTTTGGACACGTCTTGCACCAGTTTTGGCCAAAACAATAATATGAAAGGCGAGAAATTATAATTTCGAAATTGACGGACATGGTAGCATAAGGTAAATTAATATTAAATAGAAAGAAAGCAATACAAACTCTTAAAAATATGTATTGTTTGCAAACAGCTATTACAACCCTATACTTATACTTATACTTTACCACACTATAAGTTAAAAGCAGACAAAAAGTTTAAAATTTTATAAAAAACAGCAACTTTCTACCATTATTAAAAGCGAATATTATTAAAAACAATAACAAATTGTTCAAACAATTATGCTTGTTAACTTTAATGCTATGCCATTTTATTTTTCGGATGCCCTTTTTTGCCTTTCTTCTCTATGGTCAGCCCACCCCGGAAAAAATTCCTGGCTACGCTGCGCCGCTGACTAGGGCATACCAATTTTTATCAAAAACCATTGAGTTTTGTGGCAGTTATTCCAAGTGCGCATATATGCGTTATTACCAGTTTTGTGACGGTTTTTTCTGCGCATATATTCTTCATTACCAGTTAACTGGTTAAAGAGGATATTAGGGTACTGGAAGCAATTAAGAAACAGAAAAAAGACCGAAATTAATGTAAAGGAAAGTTTTTACCATTACAAAATTTGTATTGCTTTTTCAATTCTTATTGAATACATGCATATATTTTCACATAAACATGAAATTGTTTAAAATATTTAAAAGTTTTTGATTTCAATATTAAAGTTCAGACAGAACAGTTTTACTTAAAAGGTTATAGCTCCATATATGTTTATATTTAAGCTAGAAAATAGCCAAACTCTATATTTGTTTATGAAAATAGTTTAAATGAATAATAATTATTGTAAATTTGCAAATTATCCTAGAAATGAATCATCAAGAAGAAATTCTTATGTGACTACGTGAACAAATAGGGCCAATTGTTTAGAAATAGTCGAACTCTAAATTTGACTATAAAAATTGTTTAAATAATAATTAATTATTGGGAATTTGAAAAGTTTCGTGGAAAAAAGGCATCGAAAAGACATTCTTAGTTGACTCCGTAAGAAAGTTGAACCAATTCGTTCAAAAATAGCCAAGCTCTGAATTGTGTATAAAAATGGTTTAAATAATTAATAATTCTTCAAAATTTTCCAAGAATCATAGAAAAAAATCATCGAAAAGATATGTCTGGTTAAGTCTTTAAAGAAAATGAAGACTGTTTGTTGAAAAATAGTCAAAGTCAGAATTTATTCATGAAAATTGTTTAAATAATTAATAATTCTTGTAAATTTGCAAAATATCGTAGAAAAGAGACATTGGAAAGACATTCTCAATTGACTCCATAAAAAAATTCAAGTTACTTCGTGGTGGTAGCAAAACAATACCACGTGCTTATTCAGCAGTAGTGCAACGTTAAAATGCTCAATTTTTTATGTTGAAAATTGAGGTTGGAAATAATAAATGCTCAACTCTAAGTTGAAAATTCCAATCTGCATCGCTTCTGATGCGAATTAAAATTTAACATTTTCTACAAAGAATGTAAAAGACTTCGAAGCACTTTTCTTTTGTAAAATGCTGATGAGGTTGCCTCGCAGGTGCAAAAGTCGGAGCAAAGGCGTTTGGCGACATAAATTCCACATACCTAAAAACTTAGATGCAAGTCGCACGGCATATCCCTTCCTTCGTGATCCAAAGTCTGCAATTCCACAAAAATCCCTATCTGCTTTACCTGAACTATAAACTGTCGAGGTGCATCGGAGAAAAGTCATCATTGCAGTCTTCTGAGCAGCCTGGCACGCGCCAGACCTGCTCAGACTTTTGTCTGTCCGAACGTCGGAATCAAGGATCAAAGAACATTCTTTATCGGTAAAAATCTAGTCCGGAAGATGCAGCCACGTCCTATCCCCGGCACCGCAATTCTAACTGTTGACCTGGTAACGGGAGTGAGTTTTTCGTCACGTCCTATCCTGATCAGGGGATATAAAAATTTTCCAGATTCCTCGCTAATTTTTAAACCATGTGGAAAACATGGTAAAATATAATGGTATAATAATGGCAAAATTCAAAATATGTATGTATGTCTCGTAATTTTATTCGCCATTTCATAGAAAGGACAGGACATATCCCTACAATTTATTACAATATTATCAAGGAAAAACTTGGACGAGCGGTCCATTAGTCAGATAAACATTGTATTCTACTACTCTAGCCGGGCTATATTTACCTAACTATATTATTATATAATATATATATTATATATATATTATATATATATTATATATATTATATATTATATATTATATATTATATATTTACCCAACTACATTTTATATATCTAGCTTACCTTCAATAAAATCACTGCAAAGAAAAACTATTATTTCAAAGCTAATTTCAGGTATGAAAATAAGCATGGAAGAAAAGAGTTTCTACTGGTACTCAAATGAGATCACAGGTAGGAACCCAGAGTCATTTCTTTTTCATTGAAAATAACATAATGAAGTTATCCTATTCAAAAACAGCACACGTAAAAATTATAGGGGAGAGTGGGGTATGGTGTCTCGCTTTGACTTAAATGCCCTATAAATTATGATTGAAATGTGATTTTTATGTGTGCATTTTTAAGGTTTAGCTTACATTACAAGGGAACATATGTCATTACTCCGAACCGCTTCTTAATTTCTTCATTATTTGATATTTAATTAATTGACGGATGTTGCATTTCAGTCAGCGTACCCCATACCTTGGGGTACGGAGACCGTCATATCACTGCCGTTTACTCAAACAATATGAACATTGTAAAATAAAAATTATGTAATATAATAATTCTGGAAAGTGTAATGTAACGAAAACAAATTACTCTAGGCATTTTAAAAACTAATTTAATGTTTTATTATTAATTAAAGTAAAGTATGTGGCGAAAGCAGTTATAACCTCTCACTCCCTGCTGAAATACATGGGAACGCCGTTGCACGGTGTCATGTCCCATATGTGACGGCCCAAGATTTAATTAATTTTAATACATTTAAAACGTTTATAGAAAAAAATCATGAACCAGGAGATTATTAAAATACTTTACCTATAAAAATCTAACTTTTTCATGCTTCAAGTATTTCAAAATATGTTGTAAGTTCTTAATTTCAGCCAAAGACTTTTTCATCGGTTTCCGCCAAAACTGTTCTTTCACAATTACTCTTCTGACGCGAATTTTAAAAGAGAAATTGCATCAAATCACTATTTTTCTAAACAGAGAAAACGATTTTATGTGAAAAACTAATATGAATATCAAAAAATACAGGCGATATTTGTAATAGTCACCGTGCTCCGCACCGACACCATGCCCCACTCCCCTAGCGTAAAAAAAGAGATCTCTAGTTTTCACAGTAATTCATGCAAAAGACTTGCAGGTACACCTACTATTTAAAAGAGCAAAATAAGCCATCCTTGATGAAAATTGAATAAAATTACAATTCATCTCTAAAGTTAAAGAAATTCTTAAATAACTGTCGTTAAATAAGCAACTACTTATTAAGCCAATTCTGCCTACATCGCCCTTAGATTTCACTTTTAAAATGGGTTATATTTGACAATTTTTATCATTTTCTTGATTTTGTAAACATTATGTTTAAAATTATGGTTGAGATAACTAGTGAAACATCATTAAATGTTTGAAACTTTTTTCACAAAAACAAGCTTTTGTCTGCCTACCAATCAAGCACAACATTAATAACATTTAAGTTTTCGAAAGTATTATTAAAATTATTTCCAAATATGTGATAACTTCAATTTTTTTTAAAACACTAACAAAAATTATTAATATAAATAATCATAAAAAAATATTATAATATTAGACAGATAGATATAAATAATTCTTCACTACAAATTTAATATGTGGTAAATAATTGTGCTGTTTGCAGTTTGTAATAGTAATTTTTGTAATTGTGACTCGGGTGGAAACTCGTTTTTATCTTTTCTTTTAACTTCGTCAATTACCGACGTGCAACGTCTGAAAATTACCAAAAATTACGGAGTATAAGCCTCAGGACATAGATCCAAAAAATGGACTAAACCGATAGCCATAATCGCCAACACAGATATTCATTTTAAGCCTGGAGTCCATTGGTGAACTATACGAAATAGAAAATATCTTAAGAACACATTCTTTCGAAAATGCCCGTCATCAAATATTTAACGATCTTGTTCAAAATTATCGCTGAAATAAATATCTGACTTTCTTCTTCTTTTTCATTATTCCCTCCGTTACTGATATTATGTCATCCAAGAATCGTTCTTAATCAAACTCTCAAAGAAAATATGTCGATAAGTGTCGAACTATTTTCAAATACTCTCAAATTATCGTGACACCTTATAACTTTGAGGTTCATTAGACTTCGATTTGGAGCGAACTGATTGTATGAATTCTATTGTTCCTCATGATGCATGGGCATTGGCGTTTAGGCGACAGCAATTAAAGGAAAACAGTACACGCTCAATGCTACAGTCTGAAGCAATTAAGAATATTTGTAGAATTAAAAATAACAATACTCATTCAGAAGGGGAGACAAATATTTATATTGCGCTACTGAATGACCTTTCATAAATTCATAACCAGAAGGGTCACATATATATCTGAAGAATGTAGCTATTACGTGAAACAAGTGCGAATCGAAGAAAAATCGATAATTGCGTGCGCATTCATCAATGAAAAAGAGGGTATGAACAATTCCGATCAATGGAGAGACCCACTCGATACGAGGACTGATCAAGCAAGATAACTCTGCGCTCGATACCGCTAACGACAGGTGCTTTTGCCAGGACGGGCTCCTTCCTTTTTGCTACCGCAGCTCCAATTCGGTGACAGGTCGGGATTTAGTTGCGAAACAAATCCTCTTTTAAATGTTTAGGGAATGCCCGTGAGGATAAACAATATGTTTATTAAATAATTTAAATTTAAGGAAAATTAACACAACAAAATGATGCAAATTATTATATAGAACGAGAGTTGATTCTTTTTTAACTCTTTTCATATGGGAGCTCAATAATTAACTCCACGAAGCGCTTACATAATAAAATAAATTGTCATCATTCTGTGTTCAGCGGTAAGCGAAGTGAAAAATGTGTCAACCAAGCGATTCTTAAAAAATCTAAGAAAGAGATTCTTTTTTAACCCATCTAAAATATGGGGACTCAAAAATCCTTTCTAAGACTTTTCTAATTAATAGCAACTGATTGTGCATTGTGCTTTTCTATTCTAAAATCTAGAAAATCAATTAAATACAATTGAGGATTATAAGGAAGTTAAACATCATTGGATTTTTTACCTGTTTAAATATAGAAGCTCATCTAATGCGTTTTCTAATATTACAAACCGAAACGGCATTATACTTTTAACTCGCGGAACTAAATCTTTTATTTCAGGTTTAATGCTCTTCCAGAATTAATGCCGATGTATATATTCGGGATCAATTTCCAGAACGGAGAAAATTAAATCCGTCGAAAAATCAACGGTTGTAGACATTTTTCTATAACTAAGATTTAGGGATACAGTTGAATTTAGAATCAAATTAATCAAAGTAAATTAAAAATGAATAATTGTTAAAGATAAATGATCTAAAACCTAATAATGCTACAAATCGGTGCAGAGGAAAGAGGTGGACACATAGAGAACATTTAAATGTATGGGAAAAATATAATCCTCCTTTGCGGTTTATCATGCGTTGCTTTTGCATGATAGCCTGAAGCCAAAGATCTTTGATGAAGCATACCGCGTGTGATTATAATCTAGAAATAATTAAATTTCACGAAATATAATGTAAATTGTACGATTTAATATTTTTTAATAAATAGCTAAAAGTTTAAGTTTCCTTGAGATTTAGAAGTAACGTCAAAACTGGAATAATATTTAGCATCAAAATTTGTGATATTTAAACAATTGTGAAATTAAGTTTAGCATAAAATAATTATATGTACAAAACCAACAATTAAAATTCTACAAAATAAAAAGAAAAGTATAACATTTAATCTTTGTGAATAAACGTCTAAAAAAAAGTCACGTCAATTTTCCAAAAATTTAATACAAGAATTTTGAACATTGAAAAAATGATTGATTAAGATTGTATGATTGCTGCATCATGAGAAGCAATTATATAATACAGAAATCATTAACAGCTCACTTCAATAATCCTTTGATAATATAAGAATTGTTAACACTCAAAAAATGATAAACGGAAAAGTATAAGCTTAAATAATGAATCTTTTTGCTTTTTGTTATAAAGAAGTCACACGAATGTTTCTAAATAATTTGTTGAAAGATTAAAAAAGTTACATTACAGTTTTGGTGATTTGACGTGAATCTTACTCAGACTTTCAATAAATAATATTAAGCTGCATACTTTTTTTTTGTGATTTAAATGTTTTGTTCTATTTATTTAATTCCATAATAATCTACTGTTTATACTTTTTTGAATTAAAAAAATTTTGATATTATAAATCATTGTAGTTTTGACTGACTTCTAAACCACAAGGCAAATTTGACTTTAGAAATTTATTAAAAAAGATTAAATTGTGTGATTTTAATTTGATTTCCTGAACTTTTTACTATCACATATTTCTTTAATTTGATAATATCCGTCTTATAATTTTTTGAATATTACAAATTAAAGGATTATTGAAGAGAGCTATTATTTATAAAAAACAGGTTTATTTTGACCATAAAGTAAAAAAATCGGTGTTCTATAGAGTATCTAGAAAAGGTAATGATAGTAAAATGTATGTATCCAATGAGGCACTTTTTGTAAGGTCAATAGAATAAAGAGACAATAAGTATTTTCCAATTTATACTAGACAATGAGACGTTTCGGCTTAGATTGGAGCCCTCTTAGATGATAAAAACGTTATACGCAATCGCTGCACCCAAACCATTTCTGACCATGTTGCGCAGATTGAATTTAAAAATAGGCTACGTTTTGAAAAATTGTTTGACACTAATCGTATTATAAGGTTCAAACTGGAAAACCCTGATATAATGTTTGTAAATGCTGATAAAGGTAATATTACAGTTGCGATTTCCAAATCTGATTATATTAATAACATGAATTTATTACTTCAGGAAAAAAGTTTATATTCCATCTCTAAATTTGAATACACAGCACGGTACAAGATGAGTGCAATAAATTAATTACAAATTTTGAATAAAATGGCTATATTGAACACATAGAGGCAAAATCATTAAGAACGTATTCTGCAATCACTCCTAGAGCTTACGGTTTGCCCAAGATCCGTAAAGAAAATTACTGATAGTCTCTCTTTTGTAGAAAAAATAAAATTCCAAAAGATTCCATCTAATTATGTATTAGTTTCCTGGGATGCGGTCTCTATGTTCAATAACATTCCTGTCTCAAAGGTTTTAGACTGCATTGAGCTGAAGTGGCCGCATATCAGTAGACATACTTCCATTCCGCTAGACAAGTTTATCGAATTGATTAAAATCTGCTTAAATTCCATATATTTCAATTTTAATCAAGTAACCTATAAACAGGTCTCAGGATTAGCTATGGGTTCTCCACTTTTCCCTTCAGCTGCGAACTTAGTTATGGAAAATTTAGAATCTATATGTTTGTCTTCGTTACCTTTTGCTATTCCATCTTTCTTCCGGTACGTCGATGATATAGTAACTGCCGTTCCTCTTAATAAATTGGTCTTTATCCTTAACTTATTCTACTCTTACCACTCTAATATTAAATTTACAATTGAAGTTGAAAATAATTCGCAAATTTGCTTTTTAGACACACTTATCATAAGGATCGATAATTCTGTAAAAATCGATTGGTTTCAAAAGCAATCCTGGTCTAGGAGGTACTTGAATTTTGATTCTGCGCATCCTTATAATCATAAAACTAGCATTGCTACTGGCCTATTTTTTAGAATGCTTCGCATCTCGGACATTGCTTTTAGAACTAAAAATATTATTATTTAATTAAACAAACTCTAATTAACAATGGCTACCCTAAATCTCTCATTGACGTCTGCTTAAAAAAAAACTAACAAGTTTTACAATTCTGAATCTTTTCAAACTGAAAAGAATGGTAATAGTTCAAAAAAGTACATTGATTTTACTGTTTGTCCATAAATAAAAAATCTCTCGGAAAAATTCAACACATCTTAAATTTTTACAATATAAAAACCATCTATAAACCTATCAATAGTTTTTCCAAATTTTTTAATAACCTAAAAGATCCTTTACCTAAAGGTAAATTATTATCTGGTGTTGTTTATAAATATGATTTTTAGGATTGTGATTCTTCATACATTGGAGAAACAGGGAGATGCATTGAAACTCGCACACGTGAACATAAAAACTCTATTAGAAATCCGAGCACTTCTAATCACACTGCTCTCTCAGAACATTTTTTAGAACTTGGCCACAATTTTGATTTTGATAATCTTAAAATTCTCTCAGTTGAGAATAGTATTGCTCGCAGAAAATTGATTGAAAACTTGTTCATTAACAAAATAGATGATAATGTCAATATCACATTTGAACAAAATTTTTCCCCACTTGAATATAAGCCGCGTACCAAGTTATAACAACTGAGCACTCTACTTTACCTTTAGTAGCCATATTTTCCTTCTAATTGGTTTTCCAGGTTTAGTTTTCATACATACACAGTCAGACTTTGCCATCTGTCCTGGCTCGTTGTGTTTCCGTCCTTTGTATTTATTTATGTAGTTTTAACTCTAATTTTTGACTCTGTTTTATACAATAATGACCATTTTTTGGCATTTTTCTTCTTAGGTATGTTGTTTTTTCTTTTGTTATTTCTCTACTATTTATATATACACATTGTTTTTTCTCTGATTTTCCACTTATTTGCACTTTATAATTTTTCATATTATTTATAAATTTTTTTTTTAGAAACTAATAAATTTGACTGTTAAGGGCTCCAATTTAAGCCGAAACTTCTCATTGTCTAGTATAAATTAGAAAATGCTTATTCGCTCTTTATTCTATTGACCTTACAAAAAGTGACTCATTGGATACATATACTTGAGAGGTCGAGACTTATACATATTGAACAATGGATAGTAAAATGTAATTATAGTACAAATTTAGGGAGGCATATCGTACATTTTTTTAGCATTCCAGAAACTTTGGGGTGATATTGGAAAGTAGAAAGTATCTTAGAATCTGAAAAATTAAACAATCTGAAATTTCAAATTTTTATTTTTCTTTGCTAAAATTTGTACTATTATATATTTTTTAATTTTGTTAATTAATTAAATTTTATATTTTTGTTTTTTGATTTTAAGTTTGTTAAAATTCTTATAAAACTTATGCTAGGTATTTTGTGTCTTTATGTTAATTTTCATTATCTTAAATTATATATTGAGTTGTGTATTTTTATTTTAGCAAATTTGTGGAATTAGGTGAATATTATTTTCCTTTTTATCATTATTACATTTAAATCTCTTTCGTATTTTAGGAGTTATTAAACATTTAAGGAATTAAAATCAGAATAAATTGTCAAGTTTAATTTTCAATGTGCAAAAGCTCAATACCTTTGTCTGAACAATTACTGATTTTATGTTTTGCAGAGTTATTATCAACGTGCAATTATTTTGCTTTTGTGTAGTTTTGTGCTTTGAAAAAGTCCCTATTTTCAGAAGTGTGATAGTTTCCAGTTTCCGGCATGTAAATATTTTAACAACATTTTAAAAATGTTGTAGATTTAAAAAAATCTAGTGTGCTTGCATTTATGATTTTCTAGACTTATGCAATTTTTTTCAAATATATTTTTAAGAATACAAAAGCATAGGGGATATGAAAAAATTATTTCGTCATTGTTACAGATAATACAATTTTTTTTGGAAAACAGGGGTCAATTAAACATAAATTATCGCCTGGAGGACGTTGAGCATAAATATAAAAAAACATTGGAGAGACATTTAAGATCTCCCAAAACATGACAAAAATCAGATACACGAAATTATCAAAACAATGAAAATTATTAGATTCTTTTGTATTTAGTAAGTTTGAAAAAAATTTTTCTTTTTGTTTTATAAAAAATAAAATTTTAAAAATACTTCCAGATGGAGCGTATTACTTTTAAGTTTCATGCAGGAGTTAATGTAACCTGGAAAACTCACCTGAAAAAATCAATTCGAAATGCTAAAACAAATAATGATTACACGGGAACACAAAATCCAAACTCTTGCAACACAGACCAGACTAGGTCGGTCTGATATTTTCGGGGTCGCTAAATTCGAATCCGTTGTCTGTTTGGTCCCATCAGGTCAGGGTAAATTCAAGGTCAAACCTACAAAATTCATCGCTAACCAATTAAGTCAGGGTACTTATAGGTTTTCGGGGTCGCTGAATTCAAATCCGTTGTCCATTTGGGTTGACCTCAAATCGACCTTGACACTAACCTGACGGGACCAAATAGACAACAGATTGGAATTCAGCGACCCCGAAAACCTATATGCACCCTGACTTATTTGTTTAGCGATTAATGTTGTAGGTTAGACCCTGAGTTGACCTTGACCTTGACCTGATGGGACCAAATGGACAACAGATTTGAATTCAGCGTCCCTGAAAAACCTATAAGTACCCTGACTTATTTGAACTGACCTTGAACCTGATCTGATAGGACCAAACGGCGAACGGATTCAAATCCAGCGACCCGAAAATATAAGACCCACCTAGTCTGGTCCGTGTTACAGGGGTTTATATTTTCTGGTCCTGTGTTATCGGAGAGCAATTTATTATCTCTTGGAAGCTCAAATCAACATTCGAGGCGAAAATCCCTGCGGATCGTCAACACTTGCGATAAACATGCAAAAATCCTCAAATATTGCATCCCCAAAGCAGCCGAAAAAAAAACCCGAAAGCTATGTCAACAACGCCGCCTGGGCTCACTATCGATCTCTAAAATCGATTTAAATGGACTTCTAGCGCGATATTCAAATAAAAAAATTATTGCAACACACATAGGAGTAATAATTTTTGTAATGTTGAAAGAAGTTGTTGAAAACCATAACAAATGTATCTTAAGCAAACTATATTTTCGCAGAAACACTAAAAAGAAGGAAAAATATATTGAATGTAAAATAATGACTCAAAATATTTTGAAATAAAATTGTACAGATACCGCCTAATTTTGGAGGGAGTTTCCTGGCTAAGGGTTGATATTCTAACTTCAGCCTAAAAATATTCCTGAATTAAGACCTGTCCGAATTCACATGAAAAAACTCCGCGAATATGTGTTAATCTTATAAATGGGAACTTGAACAATTTTGAAAAATACTAGAAGTTTATACCATTATGATATTTTCAACGGGACTCTCGAATAAAAGTTATTGTTCTAACATCCCCTTCAACATCCTCCTAAAAACTCGCGCAGTAAGATTCGTTCCTATAAATGTGGAAATATATTCTTAGGGAAACAGGACCATTTTCGAAAATAATCGAACTGGTTGCCACTCCGAATTTTTAAGGTGGCCAAAAATCATCATATTTTTTTCGGGTGTTGGAATGACTATTCAGAACACCCCTTTCAACCCACACATGCAGTAAAACTTCATTTTAAACAGATGGAAAGATTTGGTGTATATTTTCTCTTTTTATCCTTGG
>CAKNWW010029901.1:0-11122 GCA_932074435.1 Andricus kollari
AATTTGATATCAAAGTGTTGAACATAATGTAGAAAGGTTCGGACTTTTGACTAAATCGAGTGCGAAGCACGAGATACGTGATGAGAATGTGTTCGTTAAAGCCGAAGGGGCTTTAACAAAAGAGAATTCACAATCACCAAATTACAGCTGTCGATGCTGTGACCTTTAATTTGAAAAGGTCTCTGCACAAATGTGTGGAAATACAATGACCGAGCGCGTAGCGCGAGGCAAATATATTATCGAGCGCGAAGCGCGAGAACCAACAGTCGCGCGCTCTAGGCGCGCTCAAACTTGCGAGCGAAGCGAGCCGCGCGCTTAGGGCGCGATGAGAATGTGCCCGCGTGGCGAGCAGATTTTTTATTTGAAAAATAGATTGCAGTACCGACCAGACAACCTATGTCTGAATCTGATCGTTTTGAGATGTGCACAGATGGACACATGTAAAGTTGTTCCATTTGCAATAAGCAACTTCCAAATATATTCTGATTTATTTCTGCTTCCGCGTGGTTCATTTTTAATCCAAATGGAAACAATCGAAAGCGGAAATTGAAATCGGGACTTTTTTTATCAGCTTCAATGTATGTATATACTATATTCTTTATACCATAGAATATTCTAGGCTTAAAACTTGACCTTGTGAGATATTCATATTTGATAAGTCAGTTTCAAGGACGAAAATTCCCTAAAACTTCGGTCTAATTGATACACTATTCGTATTCTATTTTTTATAACACACACATTCTGGATTCCTCCAGAATAATTTCGTAATAAATTCCTACTAATTTCGGACAAAGGTAGAGTTAGAATAATAAAAGCAGTTGGGATAGAATGCGGATTAAAGTGGACGAATTATGATTTGTCGAGAGCTTAAAAATTTACATAAAATTATTGATACATTATGTAGGGTAGAAAGGGGCAGGATCGACCGGCGCGACACGGGCAGGGCTAGAACGACTTTGCAAATAACATTGCTGTTACTGAATCATTTTAATTTTTCTTTCTACGGAATAATCTTTTTTATGAGGGAAATGGTTTTATTAACTCAAATCTGAAAAATGTACAGGGTAAAAGAAAAATTATGCAGAAAACAGTTTTGATATCTAAGGAATGGGAGATTCTTTGGCAGGAATAATATGTTTGCAACATGAAATAAAATAATTACAGCATGAAAATTCAATAAACTGATAGGTGAAACATTGTTCTATCAAGTTATTATAAAAATTAAATTTAATCAGAATACAAAAAGCTTGCATGATTTTTAATGAAAATACTTATTACTTGTTGCCGCATATGTTCAAAAGTAAATTTGTCAATGCATAAGATATCAAAGAATCAAATCATACAATTTGCACATCCTAAGATATTTCTATTTCATAACAACACCAAAGTCGGCCTTACACCAATACGTGGGCAAGAGCGATCAAATATAGATTGTTAAAAATAAATTAATTGTCCAATCATTATTTTATTCAGATAATTAATGCGTATGGAAATATTATACACATTACGAAATAATTATTTTTATATTCACCTATAGATTTAATTACAGCAGCCAAGCATAGGACCCGAGTATAAACGATCTTCATTTTTCCGTGAAGTAGAAAAACTGATTGATGCTTCAAGGAAGAATTTGTTTAATTATAGGTATAATTAATAGCTAGCGTGGTTCTTTGTCGGAGTAAATATATACACTATAATCGTTATCTCGTTTGTTATATGTGTCAAGGTTTTCCTTCTGAACGTCTGTTTAACTTCCCTCCCCCGCCCCCCAATCTAAATTTTGATATCGAAAAGGTATTTATATTTGACAATTTAGTTTCAAGGAGAAAATTTTATGTACGAAATTCGCTAAAACTGATATCACAATACATTACATTGGCATTCTTAATACAATTCCGCTGAAAGACAGAAAAGATGAAAAAATTCAATTAATCAAAACCCAAAATTTTGATATTTTTTGGGTAATATACAAATATTTTTTATCTCCTCGACTGTTATTTTACTTTTGGTCTTGAAAGAAGATTTTCTAAAAGGGTTTAAACTATTCACACTGCAAAATTCTGAAAAGTCATCAAAGTAAAAAGTTGTTACATTTAAATAAGAGCATAGTCATCTCGTAATTTTTTATCGAGAAAAAATATTTTAAGTGAGTTTCTTTATCTCGCCGGATGAACTCAAATCAGTGGTGGTCTAAAAGTCTTTAAAAAGTGTATTGTTTCAAGTTATATGTTTTCAAACGATTTAATGTTATAAATATGAGTTAGAATAAGTGCTTTTATTATAGTTATTTGTGCGTTCAGTTTAAAATGGTGGTCTGCAGAAAAATCCCAATCGTTTAGGATATACTTATAGCAAAACGGATATTTCATCTCGAATCTGCTGATTCGACGTTTCCGAAAGATCTATAGAAGGGACAGCGTCTTTGATCAGTTTGAAGGGAGAATCTTTCGAAATTTATTCCTGTGTTTAACCGAATCCATTTTTCTGTTCAAACGAAAAGCCGAGAGGGTGCACCTTTACTCAGCTATGAATTATTGGATTGATACCACAAATATAAAAGTCTTTACGAAGCATATTATTTAAAATCACAACGTTGACAATTTAATGCTTACACAAAAAAGAATTATCTAGCAATATTTTTAAAACCTTGACCAATTTTGGATTTTAAGTCCTAATATTTAAAACTGAGATTATAAAATACAGAGCCTGTGATTTGAGTTGAATTAAAAACTAATCATATAGAATAAAAAAGTTGGCAAAACAGTTTATTTATTTGCTGAAGTAGATGTCGAGGCAATCAATTCTTATCTAGGGTGCTACAAACCTGGAAATGCGCATAAATGAAGATATAGAGAAGGTTTTTTTCTGATACGTGCTACGGCCGGCCACGTATTAAAAGAAAGTTTCAGCTCTAATACATAGTTTGAACGTAACTTACGACGTCGTAAAAAATTCTGAAAAGGGATTCTTACTCGAAACCTAATGAAAAGTGCTGAGATGAACGAGCGACAGTACTTTGACGCTAAAGTCGTAAAACTTACAAGATTTTGCACTATCCGGTTGTTTCATCTTCATTGAAATAACAATCAGTCGAAATGTTCTCACCACTCGCTTCGCTATGTTGGCATTACCTTCGTGTACTCCTTATTTGCTTCGTCTGCCGTTTGCATTATGAGATTAACTCTCAAGATCTCAGAAACCGCTCTTTGTGGCTTTCTGCAACTTTAAATACGCGCACGACCACTTGGTAGCAATTTATATTGAAGCCATATAACATAGAAAACAGAAAATCCAGTCAAATTAGACGAAAAAAGCCATTTTCTGAAATAAAATATATCCAGCAATTTTTCAGGCCTAAAATGTTTGTATGGACGTTGTAGGGAAATAGTAGAAACATGCACTGTTTTAGAGTGTATATTGTTAATTAAGAATAAAGTGAAAATTCAAACGATCTTTGAATACGCATTCTTAAATTATTTTCGAACCTTTTTAGTGATTAATAGTTTATGAGATAATAATTTGTTAATTAAGTGTAGTGTCTTTTCGGAGAAACCTGCATTTTATTGAATTTCAATTGTTATAAAAAATATTCTGATAGAATTTTTCTTCTTGAATGAATAGAGTAGAAGGCCAAGAGTATGCAAAAACATTTTTTCTGGAACATGAAATTTAAAAATGGAAGAATGGGAGGAGCCGTTTTTTTAAACAATACCATTTTTTGCAAAAAAAAGTTCTATAAAAAATTCACCGTGTGAATCATCTTCGGTATAGCAAATTCTTCAAGGGAAACTACTTTTCACATTTGCACAAAATTTTCTATATTTTTAATGACAAATTGGTATAAGCAATAATTTTTTCATACTGTAACATTTTTCCGGTGTTTCGCTGATATATTATATGTTAATTAGAGTTTAAGAAAACAATTAAAAAAGCCACATTTTTCATTTCACTTACATGTTTGTGACAGAGGACAATTTTGGACTTTATTTTTGTCAAAAAGTATTAACATTTCCCAACTTTTTTAATAGATCTATAGAGCTCTATAAACTCTTGAATGAACTTTCTCACTTTTTGTTTAAAAAATAATTAGAATTTTGAGAACGTTTCCTGTCACCTTTTTTTCCGCCTTGGCACTTACATGGTTCTGCCGTGACACCCTTCAATCTGAATTTTAGGAATAATATGTAGCACATGACATCTGGTTTTTAAAATTTAGCAATTTTTTCGTTTGTAACTATAAAATTCTCAGAATTTTTTTTTTTTTTACTTTAAAAAAATCAGAAATATAGCCATCATGTTTAGGCAACATACTTTTAAATGCCTCGATTCAAATTGGAAAACCCAACATAAAAAAAGAGAAAAGAAATAGAAGGAAACTTCCAAATCTTCTTAGTTTTTTTCTCTCCTCTCCTTTTATATCATAATGGGGTCTAGATGATCTATGGATATGAATTGCGGTGGAAAATTGGATTCATTTACATTCATCCTAGGACTCAGTACGAGTCCATACACTGATTTTGCCTGTTCTATTTCTAGGCTTTGAAAACGTCAGCTTGTAGTTCAAATCGAAGGAAATGATTCTCTTGGTTTTCATCCAAGAAACATACAACTCGAATAAATCACAGTGACATGTAATAGCTGTTCTTTTTCCCTTGAATCAGATGCTAACCAATCACAGAATGGCTTGTCTGTTCTGGGAGATTAGGTCGAAAAAGCGGAAAGTTTCAGTGGCTTATAGGAGCTTTAGAGGTCTCGATGTTGCGCGAACGTGATTTAGGTTCTTCAAAATGCTGCTTAGAACCCGTTTCAATTAACCCGCCACGTTGTACGTGATATTAGTTGGATGTTGACAGTAGCACCGATAAGATCTCAGCAGCTTGTAACTCAGCTCGCTTATTATTCATAACACTTTAAACTCCACCTTGGTTCTAGGAGAACTTTGAAACGAGAAATATCGCGTCGCTCCATCGAACAGACAGAGAGGAAAGAGAAGTGTTACTTGTAAAGTTACGCGTTACAAAAAGCTAGGGCGTAAACCGGATCTGATATCACACCTTCAACCAACATCTCTTTAAAGTTCATGATTACTAATCGCTGATAAAGACGCTTCATTAGCATTTGAAACTGGTATTAAATTAAATATTGCGCTAATCGATTTCGTGTTTATATTTTGCCTTTTCGATATTTATTTAATTAACGATCATTTATATGCAGAAATATGTCTCTAGAGGATCGAATAAAATTATTCATGTGAAAGGCACCGCAAATTTATTAAACGAAATAAGTTTGCCAATTAGCCTATCGAAGGTTTTTAATTGGTTTTGTCATTTTTATAGGAATTTATGATGTGCAGATTAAAGATTGTATCGAACTGGCGACTCAAGATATATATTTCATTGTTCATAATCTAAAATAATTACGACATGTAAAATTTAATAACTGCAGAATTAAAATACAAAATAGAACAGTTTCAATGACAGTGATTACGCAATACACGAATTGAAAATTATGAAACTTCAAACTTTTAAATTGGAAAAATTAAAAGTTAAACTATTATTCATGGCAAAATCTCTCGTACGCATAACTTTTGATCTTGTAAACTATACAAATTAATTATATTGGCATATCAATCAAGATTTCTCATTAAGTTTTAAGATCATCATTTCAATTTGAAAGTTGATGAAATTAAACAATCTTAAATTTAAACGCGTTCGAGGTTGAACCAATTTAATTTATTTATAAAATAATTACATATCAAAGCCAAATTTAGTAAAGTTTCCAAATTTTAGATGAGTTCGCTTAGAAATCATAAATAAAAAAGTAAGAAAAATGTCTTTTCACGCACCTGTCCCAAACTATACAAATTTTAAATAAAAAATTGCTAAATAATGTTAACAACGTTGTTTTAATATATGAGATTTACAGATTTCACTTACATTAAGCTGAAATAGATAAAAATCAAGAGTAGAGTTCAATATTTTGGAGCTGAAAATTTTAAAAATCACCTCAAAGTCTGTCCTACAAGTTTTTTGTATGGTCAAACTACTTTGCTACTTCAGGATAAAACTCAAAAAAAAATTATTCAATCTATTTATAATTCAAGCTAAAATTGTTAAATTTATACTTACGAAGACTTTAGTATAGTTGAAAATCGATTCATCAACGTTGATTCCAAATGACAGTTAATCATAATCGCTATTTTTTCAAATGTCCGGTAACACTCCATATTAATTCATCACACAATAAAATGATAGGATATTTTGAAACACAGAAGTCAAAATCAAATAAATCGTGAAAATAGTCTTTTGTCAAAAATTTTGAAACATGTTTATGTGTTCTTCATATATTTTTGAAAGATGTCTTAAATCTTTTTGTTTTTATTATAGTTGTATGTCCTGTTACAGGACTTTTAACAACGTGTGAAATTCATAAAATCACAAATACATTCCTTGATCTCTTAGTTTTATATTTTCATACTCTCTTGGGTTAACCTTAATACCAAAAATGTACTTTAGGCGGTTTGGAAATTTTTTTATTTCCAAAACTTGCATTGTCTAAAATGGTCAACTTTTTGGCAATCACCCGCAAATAAAACGTCCTGATTTGAATCTGTAATCCCTTCAACAAGATCCGGAACGAAGTCCTTAAGAGGGTGAATAAAATCCTAGATCTGGGTGTAATTTTTTATTCAGATTCATACTTCATTGATCATGTTAGATACATCGCCACTGCAGCTGCCAGAGCACAGGGTTTTGTAATTAGAACTTGCAAGAATTTTTCAAAGGAGAAAACTATGAATACTCTTTATAATGCATTCGTGCGCACAATCTTGAATATGCTTCTCAAGTTTGGAATCCGATGTTTCGAAAATACGGGGATGAATTGGAGTCCATTCAAACGAAGTTTTTAAAATTTCTATCGCTAAAAAAGGAAGAAGTTTATCCTAATCGAGGCAAGGACTATCTCGATCTTTGCAAGAAATTCAAATGCTCTAGTTGAACGGCGGACTTTCGCGTGTTGCATGTTTTTATTTAAACTAGTGAGGAATAAAATTTACAGTTCTTTCATAATGAATCGCCTCCAGTTCAAAACCCCAAGACTGTCTGCCATATACGTCGTTCCATTCCACTTGCCACTACCCGATTCAGCGATCGTCTTTAATTCGCCAGTATTTGTAACGTGTAATCACATAAATCTAATGCACTAGAGAGCAGGGATGAATGTAATCATCGACATGAACGACATTAGTGAAAATATCTTTATTGATACCCTCATCCGTTACATTTTGGACAGCCGTTCTTAGAAATATATAATTATCAATCCTAATCATGTATCAAATTCTTGGTTGCCCAACAATGGTTTTATCCAGGCATATGTTCAATAAAGCTACAAAAAAATTGAACAACTTTCAATTCGAGGAGTTTATGGTTTGAAACTTAATTCAAATATTTATCTTACCGATATTTTTTACATTAAAACGTCCATTTTTTCGAAAAGTTATCGTAATTTCAATTTTTCTCTATTTAAAAAATGTCTTGTAAAAATAGTTTAAAGGTTTTGTAATAATTTGTACCGTTTGGCTTAGATTTAATCAAATTATTTGAAACAGCACATTTTTATGTACAATTTATCGGGCAATCCGAATTTTCTGATCCCATTGACTTTCGATTAAGCTTTTATGTCTACTTTTAAATTTTATTTAATTAAATGGCAAACAATTTTAAAAAGCGGGCTTTTTGGTCATTTTGAAAATTAATTATTCTGATTTTGTACTACTGAGCAAAAGTTAAAATGTAAGTGTACAAAATTAAAGAATTTTATAATTGGAATAAGCGCTTGTATAGAATATATACTAAACATGGAAGAAAGTGTTACGTCCTAAAAGGTGTACAGGAAAAGGCCAAGACTACACATACAATTTATATTTATTTAAATGCACTCAGAAAATATTACAAATAAGTTATGGTGAAAATCCGTAATAGAGGAGTATTAAAATGCAAGTAGAGGAAAGGTGCCCACATAGTCAGAAAACTCTAAACTCTTATAAATTCTCATTTTTAAATCAAACTAAAAAGCTTGAGGCATGTAAACAAAGTTTAACCCTTTGAGTAGTTAAAACTAAAAGGAACAATGTTTTTGGTGAAGTAGTCAAGAGTAGTGTTCCTTAAGGCTCTGTGTACCTGTGTGAGTACGCGTATATCTACAAGGTACACACGTAATCTTTTCTTGAATATCATTCACAATTTAGGAGGAAAAAATCTTTTTTCCACAAATCAGATAAGTTTAAGCCTGTCAGATTGTAAGCACAGAAGCGAAAAATTGTTTCTTTGATTTGTTTTTCTAAAAGTGTAATTCAAAGTATAGATAGTCAAATAACCTGCCATTCCGACCTGCCAAAAAATTATATTATTTTTAAAAAAACTCAAATACGAGAGGCTTACAAATATAACTTTTCTAAAACTCGGCAATGCAACAGAGTCCTAGACATTCAGTAATTATAACGTATTTTATGCAATAATTATGAAGATATTCCTTTTGTCTGCCTGTGTACACCGAACAACTGTAGGCACCTTTCTTCTATGGAATTAAGAAAGAAACTTCCCAATTTAATGTATCAATGGATTGTAATGTGGAAATGACAACGCTGAATTTCTTCTTCAACCCTCGGTTGTGTTCTTAAACAGAACCAAAACACGGTACCTCCGTGCTGTACTCTTCAGTCTGCGGTTAGAAGTCACTTTACAATCTTGTTTTGTGTTGGCACCTAATAACTACTAATAAAAAAATATTATCAGGACAAAAATTTATCAAATCCTATGCTTTATAATTTCGGATGTTTCTATCAAGTTTTATCCATCGATAAATCTCATATTTTTCTATCAACAGTTAAAATGTTAAATGGTTAAAATAGTTAAAATTCTATCAAACCTAATCGGCACAGGGCTTGTATAAAATCCTATGTTTTAGAATCTCGAAAGTTTTTATCCAGTTCTATTTTTCGAGAAATCTTATACTTTTTTATCAACAGATTATCATTGAAATTTTGTCAAATCTTATTCATTCCAAACTCGTATCAAATCCTAAGATTTGATAGAGTTTTAATGACAATATCTTTGTAAAAAAGTTTACGATTCCTCGACACATACATTTTATTGAGACAAGGAATACTTTATTGCATCAGGAAAATATTGTATCGTCCATATTCGTAATGATATTTTCTTGATTTAATGTTAATTATTTTTCCGTGTAGCGCTACCCAATACCTGTACGGCCCCTTCAAATATTTTAAGTCTAAGTTCTTTTAAGCGACTGGAAATAAAATATAACTTTTCGTTTTGATTATAGTTGTTGCTTTAATTTTTCATGCAGAACTCAATACAACGCAATGAAAGCTCCATAACTTGATTGTCCGATGAAACAAGTTTGAAATATATTTAAAGGAGTTCTCGTTTTTGAGAAATAGGGGATTAAACTTTGTGGTTACCTAGTGGCCTAACAATTGGTATTCTTGCACTTCCCAATTAAAAAGTTTTCAGTTTGAATGTGTACAATATTTTCCGCCAATTTCGTTTAGAAACTCTTGATTATATTACTATATTTATCTGCTAATGTGTACGCTTTCTAGATTTTCGTTCAAAACGAAGCGGAAATGACGATAGAATTTATTCAGTGGTAAGTATTTCTATTTCTATTTATTTTTCTATTATATATAATGACTATGTTATTCCTAAAGTAATTATCATTTGTATCTATTAGGGGTATTATAAAAAGGAAATAGGCTCTTCAACTTGCATTTTCCATTTTTTTCCCCTTTGGGTTAAAAAATAACGACATGGAAGGATAGATAAATAGGATCATATTTAAAAGCTGCTCATCGACAATTTGCCATTTTTTATAAAAAAATTAATTTTCCTCGCAAACGGCAGATCATAAAGTAGAATAAATGAATTACATACCGAGAAAAGCGCATTTTTCTTTATAATAATTTTTATTCGCATATCTCCTTAAATATGCATAATAATAAAAAGAAATTTTATAAAAAATTACTCATTTTAATGAAACGCGTCTTTTATATTCGGTATAATTTGTACGTTATGATATGCTGTTTTCGGGAAAAATTAATTTTTCTGTAAATCAGACAAATTCGCGATGAGCGATCTCTAAATATTATCCAATTTATTTATCATTCCACGTGAATTATTTTTAACCTAAAAAGAACAGAGAATTCGAAGATGAAAATTAAAATTCGGACTTTTTTCAACACTCCTAAAATCTTTTCATGATTTTATAAAAATAAACTATCTAAGAATCTGAAATTAGATGATATCTTTTCTGAGTGCCCAGAGTTTAATACGAATTTTCACATTTTGAATTCAGTTCGCATCAGACACTTTTTATACAACATAAAATAATGAGCCATTTTGAGAACAGAGTACTTTTGAATATTAGTTATTCTAAACTTTGTACTTATTTGTTTGAAAATTAAGCAAGATATAGAGATTCAATCAGAAAACGTCACATCAAGATGTACAGAAGCATTCAAATTAGTCAAAGAACTGGCCAAGTTCACAAGTCTCTTCAAATACTTTTTTGATTATGAGCATTGCAAAATTCTATTATTAAATTAGCTTGAGTCGTTTTATAATGCGCTGTTATCTGCAAAAATTATCAAATGTACGAATCTCTACATTTTATTGACATTTAATGGAGTATTTTGTGTAGAATAATTCAGAAAACATGGCAAAAATGTTCATTTTATTTTTAGAAACTAGCATGCTTTCAGTGAATGTGTATTTTTCTTAAATATCTCATTTTTGTCGTCAATTGTTTAACCAAAAAAATAAGCCTTCCTTGATTTAAATCACAATGTTGTTCAAATTTTATGAATAAAAGTACAAAAAATGTACACTTATAAAAATTGCCACAGTGTCTTTACTTTCCTTTATGACGAATATATCATTTTGGCTGAAGAAGATGATATCATTTACGAAAAGCTAGGCATATCTTGATAATAAGTAAATACTCTATCAAATAAAATAAAATAATTTATTTTAGAACTGACATTACGATTACTCATCTCCATCTTTACCCTATAACCTTAGCCGAGAAACATTTAAATATT
>CAKNWW010030107.1:0-10876 GCA_932074435.1 Andricus kollari
CGTAATATTCTAAATTAAATAATAACAACAACAAAAACAATTATTTTACAGACAAAGTTTTACATTTACTTATTTAATTTGTTTAAAAAATCAACATCTGTTGTATTTGAACATATATAATCAAACATATATCACTTTTTCGAATATCTACATAATTTCAGATAATGAAGGAAGAAAAAAATTCCAAATTATTGCAAAAAATTGTTTACAACATTTACTATCGTTGATGATTCATAAAAATTGTGAATAATAGTCACTCTCACTATAATTTAAAGCATATTCATTCGAAAACAAATTTTTTTCAACAAAAATTACACTATGTGGCTGTTTGTTAATGTCATTTGTTTATAACAATTAAAACAGACAATAATCAAATTATTTGCATTCTCTTGCGTCGATTTAAGATGATTTCATTAGATGCAAACCGCTATTGAAGAGTAAATATTGATTTTGTGAAAAATCTCGATTTTCTCATACTTCAAGTAAACATATAATAAATAAACAAATAAATATGCAACAAACTCTGACTGAGGTGCTCTTGGCAAGTTAGCGCTCCTCAATTCAGAAAAAATAATTGCGGATTGGGGCAAAATTGAAGGCTGTAGACCTTTTGAACGAAAAAAATGCGTTTCGTCCCATGGGCGGTACATCTTGGCATACTATCGTGTGCATTTCAACATTTCTATTATTACTGCAAAAATTAACCGATTCTCATGAATTTTTTTTTTCACTTTCTTGAAATTATATAAATAAACTATTTCTGCTCATTAAAATTGAATCACGCGATGCTTTCATAGTTTCAGTTTTTTGAACCGGCCTACATCTCATAACAATGAAAGGGTGATTCGTTTCGGGTAATTCGACGCGCTCCAGAGTCTCCGCTCGCGCTCCGGGGAGTCTGCCTCGTAAATTTGACGGGGGTCGATTGGTGAGGCTTTGAAAATACACACTCAGCTAGTACTGAACATCACTGCATTTTTTTCTGTTGTTCTTTTTTTTTTGTTTATAACGTCAAATATAAATATTTTTTCAAAAAACCGCGATTTCACAATAAAAGAGACCAATATTTAGATGAGGTATGCAAAATATCAGACAAAAATATTCAACCGTGCGGCCAGAAACTGGAATTCCGTTTTATAACGCTAATAAATCCCCTTAATTTTAAAAGTCCTATGCGAAAATGTGGGGGATGTACAATGACCGAGCGCGAAGCATGCGGCGGACACATTTTTTCAACTAGAAAAGGGTCTTCAATCGACAAACAAGATACACTAAATAAAGGGTTCTCACTAATTGCTTCACAGAGAAAAAATCAAATACTTAATTCAAGTGGAAAGTAGTCTTATTTTGAGGTGTAACAAAAAGATGCATACAAATCCTGAAATTACGAATGTGTTTTATTCATTAATTTAAGCAAACAAAAAGACTGAAATTCAGGTAGTAAAGACCTGAAGTTAAAACGATATTTATAATGAAATTTAGTTAAATGTACAGATGACCTTAAATTAAGGACTCTTCTAGCTTAAAGTAAGACACATATTTATACTGAAATTATGGATCACCTTACCCTCTGGACCCGTGAGTTCTTAAAGGTAAGCCTTATAAAATCCTTTTGGATTGTCTATATTTACGCAAGCGAGCTGAGATCCACAAATTGACGATTTTACCTAAAATGAGAATTGTTACCTTTCGTGAACACGCGTTTTCTCTTATTATAGATAATTTAATATGTTTGTAGCAACTTGGACTTTTCTGGCAACATTGAGAATTGCCGAGAAACTATATCCAGTTTGCCTTTAATGAACTCTATCCAGCAGCTCGAGTTCAATTACACAAACTGGGTCAAGTCTGGGCAGAACGTTAAAACTTGCCCTTACCACCTTATTATTAAGTCTTACCATTAAATAATTTTTGATCAAAAACTCCTCACAAATATAACTTTCTGTGAATCTCAACTCTATATCGGCTGATGACTCTATAAAATTTAGGCTCCTTCGGTTATGACTCATTGGAATGTCTTTTTACTTGTAGTGGATTGTGGGTTCACAAGTGCGCTGAGGAGATTGCGAGAAAAATAATACTTATTTTATGAGACCTCGACCTTTAAATAGAATCGCTGCCCTTTTAATTAAATTGACTCCTATCACTATGTCCCTCTCGTTTTCTCGAGCATCCAGGATATACTTTTATTTTTCTCAGTCTTTTTCTCACCTTAACTGAGACTTCGTTTTCTCAAGACTAGGTGCAATGCCTAGAGAAAATTCCACCTTAGTTTCCTATCACAAAGAGGCGCTACAATTCTTCAAATCACTACACATAGGATTTGGCAGTAGGCAGACATTTCTTTTTATTTAAAGCTACTTATTTTTGGTTTTACGAAGCCAGCGTTCTAGTCTAGATTCCAATACTGGGTCGCTTCATGACCATAGGGAATTCAGACTCAACAACGTGGAACAGGATATAACTTGATTTGATATTTTACAGTTACTTCGACCTTTAGATTTCAAATTGTGCAATTTCCAAGTCAAAAGCTTGGTCGGAAGCTCAATTTGTTTTGAATTGGTCGTTTCACTGCATCAAATGAAATTAAATTTTCCCTTTCCCTCCTCAAAGTGTTGTGCAGATCGGATCGAGTTTACTAATTTGCGAATCCATTATCAATTTCCAGGTCTATGCCTGGTAGAAAAAGAATTTTACCCCTGGATAAACACGTCCCTATGTGCTTAGACTTGAGGACAGATTAACCAAACTTAAGAAAAACTGGTGAGAACTGAGAGGATTCTAATAAAAATAGTTTCCAATAAAAAAACCAACCTCGCTTGTTCCTGAATGCTCCCTAGCTAAGGCTACGCGTAAGCAACTTATGTGCTTGCGACGGATACTACTTCCCTCCCGTGGTTGCTCGCGATTTCCCGATACGCCCGCTCTAATCGTCTGTCCAGCGAAAAGTGATTTCTCGATCGTCGCTGTCCCAAGAGTGTCACCAGCCCGTCTTAACACCGCTGGTCTCCCTACCTTCGGGCTTTGTATATTGCGCACGCCATTTTGATTTTCCCCAGTGGCCTGTTAACCTATATTTATAAATATGTAGCTATATTGAGCCCTGCTCGTTATCTCCTTTTATACTTTTATACTTACGTTTCAACGTAGATTAGCAGAAAATGCAGCTTTGACGTCGAAAAACAGTAAATAGACGGTTTACGAGTGATTGTTGCTTAATTAATATAACTCAAATGTGAAATTAAGTTGAATATAACTTCAAGTATTTGTTTTTACTGTGCATGCTTGAAAAAAATATTTTAAGTATCCATTGTATGTTCTTAGGTATTTTCAATAGAAATGGTACTTGCGGGTGAAGCATCTCTATTGGGAGAGGCAACTTTGAGACTGGGTCCAGCTCCAAGACCGCCAGCCACAACTTGGCTTCCACTTATAAGCCCAGCTTTACCTGTTCCTCGACTAGGAGAACTCATGTTCTCGATAAGTTACCTTCCTACCGCCGAGCGACTGACTCTTGTGGTAGTGAAGGCCAGAAATCTTCGTGGGACTCAAAGTCCGGATACCAAAAAGTCAGGAGACGTAATACCTGGAGACTTTTTCGTAAAGGTAAATGATTTGATCAGGATTTCTAACTTTGCCATAGTGAATTGTTTATCTAACATTTTTGACTGGAAAAGATACATTAAAGTTCTATACGTTTCAAGGTTTATCTGCTGCAGCAAGGTAAAAAGGTACACAAAAAGAGAACATCCATTAAGAAGGGAGAGAAGAGTCCGATTTTTAACGAGGCGATTATCTTTAGCGTACCAGCCCATGCTTTGCAGGTAATCACTACTCACTTGAACGATATATCGTTGAACAATATTCTTTTACCAAGTAACATACCTGAGACATTAATTTCATCATTTGAATCAGCCAAGAAGATGGATGAGGAGGATAAAGAAGGGTTGAGGGGGACATGAGGATGAGAGGAGAGGAATAATAATAATAGTGTACTAGAGAAAAATTACCTCTACATCATTCTATAACATTGCAGAATATTTTAGAAAGTCAAAAAACACCTTTCCGTTTCCAACATTTTTTCCAATATTTCGATATCTTCAATACCAGTTCAAAGATTAAAATAATATTTCTATAAAGTAAATATTGGAATTTCATTCTAGACCATTCAGTTAAGACTGACAGTAGCAGAAGTGACTGGAGATCAGATCCTGAATGCTAAATATTCGGTCGGACACGTCATCGTAGGATCCTCGACATCAGGAAGAGCATTGGCTCATTGGCGACAAATGTTAGCAGCACTGAGAAAACCTGTTGCTATGTGGCATCCTCTCAGAAAATAAGGTGGCGTTTTTCGTGATATTATCATTATAAGGAAGAACTCGTGCCTTCACCTAGGTGAATTTACGAGAATACTTCCAATCACAAACTTACATACATAAATGAGTAATATCATATTGAAGGACTAGAAAGGACGAGCGAACACTTAGGGACGAAAACATTTAAAATAGTCATTTTTATTCAAATCTACCAAAGTTTAAAGCTAGTCTGGTACTATTTATTGTGACTCGTATACGTAGAAGTTCGTGGAACTCGTAATTCCGTGAGCAATCTATCGGAATAGAATCAATCGAAATCGATTGTTCACGGAAAGCCGACTTTTTATCGCACGTTATACCCATCACATCCAGTTATTCACAAGTGTCGATGTTGATCATCAGAGACTGAGACTCTATTAAATCGATATGAAAAATCAGACAAATTAGTGCGTAAAGTGCACTAATTTAAATGGCAAAAATATTATATTATTATTGAAATTTAAATAGTACATTATAGAACATACGTAATATTTGGCATTTAAGCAATAGAATTACCAGATGTAGGTTTCGATCAAATTGAATTTGGAGATCTATACTAAATGAAGAATGACCATACTTCCACTTTCAGTCAGAAGAAAGTCTAGATACATTTACTGTATTTAAAAGCGGATATCAAATGTTTAAGTGACCACCTATCTTCGGAAGAATCCAAAAAGTATTCGGGGCGGACAAGGAAACAGCCTGGCCCCATCTATTGCATAAGAATGGTAATCTCTGTTGTATGAATTCGTGTTGAGATGAATTTTTACTACAAGTAAAAATGTAATTACGATAAACGAGAGAGTCTGTAATCATAAAATCAACATTTGGGAAAATAAATTAGGCTAAAGTTTATCGAACGATGAATATCAGAGTGAATATTAAGAATTTCGAGGACTAAATGTGGGTAACGTGAGTTTACTGAGTAACTAACAAACAACTTTTTAAGTTCACACAATCACGCAACTTGTACTGGTATTTTCGAAGAAAAAAAATGGTTTAACTCAATCTGCAAGATAACTAATAAAATATTCTATATCATTGAAACGTAAAAAAAGCATCAACATGTTTTTACAATATAATAATCATCATAATCAAAAAATGCACCTTCATGTATCAGAATAAGGGAAGGCCGGATTGCCGAAGGACCGCATAAATTCTTTTAAATCATTACGATGACCAGGGTTGCATTTAATACGGGACAAGCGGGGCCATGGCCATAGGGCCCCCACATCCCTAAACGCGGCCCTGACGATGACTAATACATATGTTGCGAATTTGAAAACGAGCTAATGTACCTTTTGGAGGTGGCTGAGAAGGAGGTTCAGGTGCCCCAGATACGAGGCGCTGTAGACGAGCTGGGGCTGATTCTGGGGGATATAGCACGATGTTTGTCACATGATCGACTCAATAGGGTTCCATCTGTCGAAGTTCTCTCTTACCGACCACACTGAAGAGCTCACAGAAGAGAGTCTGTATTATAGTTAGTTTTGGGATAAGTAAAAAGGGTCGATATCACTGTAAAACTTTTTATTGATATCACACGACGTGAATTGAATTGATATTACACAACATTTGTTTCTTCTCAATTAAAAGCTTTGTGAAAGCATCCGCTAAAATTTCTTCGGTGGTAATGGGCTGCAGCCGAATTTTCTTTTGTGATACCCTTTCTCGAACAAAATGATACCTCGTATCTATATGCTTCGTCCTTAGATATTAGTATCCATTAAATGATGCCAGATCTATTGCACTCATGTTGTAGCAATAGATCATAATTGCTTCAATCACAAAATTTGAATACATTTCCTGAGTAAGTCCTTTAAGCCAGATTGCCTCTTGACAATTTGATGAGAGGGCCGTACACTATCATCCAGGTGTATGAGGACACCTAAAAATTAGCGATTAAATATCAATAGAAACTGAGTAAGTGAGTGAAAAAGAGCGGTCTAACCCGGGTAAAAATATTTGTGCTTGGTTTTGGCTTGAGTGTCTTCGATATGCCTCGATATGTCTCGAATATGTCTCGAATATGTCTCTAGGACCGTGATGTCTAGCTCCGTCTCACCAGCTAGACATTGGAGATACACGGACTTCTCTCGCATTTATGGCTCTAAACTGTGCCAAGCCAAGGCCACGAAGACTTGTCTTGATAAATATACCGAATTGCTTTTAAAGAAAATTATATTACCAATTTGTGGCTTTAAAATTTCCCAGGGTCAAAATTACATGAGTTTTCGTTTTTAAATTTTACTGTCCATTATACTGCGACCTCCATAAACTGTAGACCCCACCGGCAGGGCCTGCCATTTCCAGGAATCAGGTAGCTAGGTTAGGACCAGGCAGTTAACATCTGCTGAGGTTTAAAATTTTACAACCTATAAAACTTGTAATTTGTTAATGACTAATTTTTAAATAAGAAATTCGGAACCTATCTGTCTCAACAACTTCAGGCATATCAAATTTTCCGTAAAAGGATTAAAACTGTAATTTTCTAGAAGTATCTGGTAAACTGTTGGAGATAGGAAAAAATGGACAGCATTTTTAGATTCGTCATCCAAAGAATAATAATTATTGCAGACAAATAAACTTATTACTACATACTAAATAAAGACCATGAATATAAATAATATAAACATTTTATAAAGTTTAAAGCGGATTAGTGATGACCGTCAGAGGGTCTGAAGACATCAAAAATAGTATGGTTCCGTCTCACCAGCTAGACATACAGAATGACTTGAAATTGTCTTGGATTGGTCTTTACCCAAGCCAAAGCCAAGCACAAATATTTTTACCCGGGAATTTACGATTTTGGCCTATTTTCATGATCCAACTTCAACTCCTGGCAAAATCTAGGAAAATAATGGTGAAAATTGGAAAGTCACACAAAATTAACCTTGAAATCTCTTCTTCAAAGTGGTTAGAAGAACCTGCCAACATGTTTGCCAGTTCTTGAATCATAATTAAAAGTGTAGAGTTAAGGTTATTTTCTCATGTTTTTCAAATCGTCACCATAATTTTCCTAGATTTTTCCAGGAGTTGAATTTGAATCATGAAAATTGTCAAAAAATAGAAATTAGATCTTGAAAGCGCTTTTTTCTCAATTATTCTATCTTTTTCCCGGATATGGGATACAATCTTGCTCACCTGCTTTATATGGATGACCTCAAAGTTTTAAACAGAACCATCCGCGTGCAGATCACGAAACATCGCATGCACTACGCAAATTCGGAATGTGTCCTACCACGTTTTTGGGGAGGCAGAGGCGTGTTGCATGTCCGTCAATTGTGTCTATCGCAGATCACAAAACTGAATTCATATTTCAATAGCAGCGGGGAATTCCTATTTACAACATCATCTATGAAGTAAATACGAAATACACACCTCTGAATATCGCTGATCGGAATGACATGAACATCCATGATCCCCCTCTTGAGCAGATTGCACGAGAATGGGGATATAAGTCATTATGCGGGTAGCATCCCAGTGTACAAGATCAACTCAACGTGGATACTAAGGTATCCAACCTGTTGCTACGGAGGGGTGAAATCTTTCCTGAAACAAAAAGATTTTTCGTGACCATGCAGGACAAGGTAATCTGCACCAGAAATTACTGAAAACGTATACTCCACTTTCCTGTGGTGGATCGGTGCCGTTTGTGCGGTGATCCCAGTGAATCCATCTAGCACATCATTGATGGCTGCTGAAAGTTAGCTCATAACGAGTACACTCAGAAACACAACGATGTTGCTGGAATCATACGCCAGCAGATTGCCTTATCTCTGAATCTACTGGAAGAATGGATCCCTTTTTACAAGTACGGGCCCATATTATTGTTCACAGTATGCCAGACCTTATTGTGATTGATAAGAGCTAGCTGCAGTTCGAAAAGTAGTTTTACTTAACACTATTAGAATCATGACGTGTTTTATGTTTATCGGATATGTATGTGTACTGTCTCTTTTCTGAACACCAGGTTCTTGAATTAAATAAAAGTAATCAGGTTCTTGAAAATTAATCAAATTAGTCAATAATAATGGTAGCTCAGGTTTCATACTTCGCATTTTCGTAATAGAGACGGGCCAATTCCTCTTCCATGGTGGTATCCCACTCGATGCTCTCTCACGGTATTTCTGTTGAGGTGGTTGGCTGCAAATTGCTAACGCTAGCCGAAACATCCTTAGCAGACACATCTGATGTTCCACTGTTTACTGTTCGCCGCAGATGTTCTTACTGGCCAGCTGTTTGATTAGTGAGATCTGCCTGATCATCTCGCATGCAAGATAGGGCTGGCAGGTTGCAGGGAGAACCTGTTAATAGACAGGTCTATTACCCACGATTCGATCAGGTATCGACGCAATCTACCTATGGCTTGGATTGACTACCGTAAGGCATGCGATAAAACGAACCACGAGCTACTTATCAAGCTCGTTGAGTGCATGGAGGTTTATCCAAGAATAGTGAGATGCATGAAAGAGCTTATGCTCTTGCGGCGGACATGATTTGTCGCAACATCTGACCAAATATAGGTGACTACCAGCTATGTCACATATAAGAGGGGGGTCTTCCAAGGAGACTCTCTCAATCCAATACTCTTCTGCATCTCCCACTTGCCTCTATCTATTATGCTCAGAGACAATAGCTCTGGATACCTATGTGCCCCGCCGAATAGAAGAGAAAATAAGATCAACCAAGAAAAATATGGACGACGTTTATCTCATTGGCCCTGCAAAAGAGGCACTTGACATCCTTGTGGCAGCGGTAAATAGGTATACTCTTAGACGATTGGCATAAGCTTTGGACTAGAAAAGTGTGCCTGCGTCCATCTATATATTATATTGCCAAATTCTCAGAAAAATTTGAGCTTCCGAATTATCTGGGAAGAATAAGATCCAGGTGACAAATATGCTGGCGTTCCTATACTGCTGTACACGTTTGGTGCAGTAAAATGGAACGTGGATGAGTTGAAGCAAATTGACCAAAGCACAAGCAAAATGATGACAATCCAACGGAGTCATCATCCTAGACCTTCCGTACCTCGAATATACAATCCTCGAGATATAGGGGGTAGAGGTTTGCGGAGCTTGGAGTGCCTTGATCAAAGAACGGATCTGGCTACAGCCTGATCAGTTCTAAATGGCACAGACTCTCTTACGTGACTCATATATCAACATGAAGTCGTCAATGCTGCAGCGTTTCTATACCGTGCCGCAGATAGGGCCGCAGAGGAGCAGAGGAGCTTCTACTAAGAGAATATGCTGACAAGCCCCTTCATCGTAAATTCTACGGCATTATACGTAAGAAAGAGCTATGGACGGATCTGACCAACATGTTTCTTAAGTCTGTTGGATTAAGATCGGTGACTGAGGGATTTCTTTTTGAACATGTTCTCAGTGAATGTTTAAAGTATGCAAGCTACGGGTACATAGAGAGACACAATGCGGCTCTCAAAGTATTGTATTACCATCTTCGGCACTTCTATGGTGCTGGCGTAATGCCCGTCTACCCATACGCCCAGGGGGAACTGGAGTCGTTGTGGAGAATTACCAGTGTAAGATCTAATGGAATTATTCATAATTTGACATATTGACGGTGGTGGGTTACAACTTACACTAGACTGCCAATATGTCAATTTATGCATATCACTTTTATCAGCCCAGGAACTGAGTAGGACTCCACGTGGAATAAGGAATTTTAAGTGAATGTCCACGCAGGCTTATGCATAATATATTATACGGGGCAGTCAAAATTCAAAAATGCCTTTCATTTTTGCATATCTCTTACTCCACATCATGACCCACGTGGAATTTCCACATGGATTGTTTCAATTTACCACTCAAATTTCACGTCGAATGCCACGTAGAACTGCAATGTGTAATTCTCCGTGGACTTTATACCTGGGGGATCACTTGATTGCATTACAAAAATGCGTCCGTGACTGATGATATAAAGCGGGATAGGCCACGTGCAGGATATTCAGTTTGATTCAAATATCAAACTCAAAAAATACCTTTGACATATTGGGCTGTAACCATCTTGAGTATAAATTATTTTGATCTCCAAGTCAGAAAGCTGGTATAACTTCCAATTATAAATGATGAATGTTCGAAGCTAATATTACTTACTGATTTTAAACAATAATTTTTCGAAACAGGAAGGGAAATTAAAAATTTAATTCAGCAGAAACCTTTCGGAAAACACGAGACAAAGCTTTGTTTTCGTATATCTTGACCTTTAAGCTTCTTTACAGACGGTCTCGTTTTTCCGTGATTACGTTTTCTTTAGTCAAAATGATTTTCCGAAAAAATCAAGGTTAAATAATGCGAATTCATCCACAAGCGATTTTAGTCATTCAGTGCTGCGAGCGAATTTTTTTTTTCGAAATTCGAATATTAACACGTGCCACCGGGCATTTGAAAATCCCATTTGATTAACGTGGGGAAATTTTGGATTTACGAAAAATTGAACTCATGTTCCAGGGTTTGATCGAAACGTGCCAAGTTTTGTGGAGATTGAAGAGG
>CAKNWW010030116.1:0-17613 GCA_932074435.1 Andricus kollari
TTCCTCAGATACTTCGACATTCATTTTCATTTAGAATGGGATTAATTAAGTTATTTATTTAAAGATAAAAAATAATAATTAAAAAATGTCTGATTTTCGCTCTTTTTATATTTATATAAAAAATAGAAAGTGATAAAAATTAAAAAATCCAATCCGTAGAAGCTCCTATGCAACTATTGCTGATCACTTCTAACAAAAAATTTGAAAATCGGTTAAGAATTCTAGGCTGTAGGTGATTTTGAATAGTAAATTTCCGATTCAGCCTACTGTGCAGCACCTGTCTGCTCAAGCGGTGAGCGCTCGCGGTGGACGACGCGATTCCCAAGTTTTATCAATAAATACCGCTTGGGGGCGCGTGTGGGCAAAAGATGCCGACTGCTCCTTGATGTACACACACTAACGACTCATACTATGTAGGATTCACCCATGACATCTCGTAACATATTTTTATAATTCAATGTAAAGTTGACGTTTGCTGACTTCCATAAGAATTGTGTAGTGTATATTTGGGTGTCTTGGAGCAGCAGTCAGTGGGCTACATTCAACTTTTGGCTTATCACTTATTTTAAGCGAAATGCGTCCTTTAATTTGGTATATAACATGTTAGCTCTTCGTGAGTTCTTAATGAGGTAAACGCGATAGGCTTAACAACCCAAAGTCACAGTGGATTCAGAGTGCGCAACGCTGCTGTGGCTACGTCATGTTCAGGAGAATTTTACGGGACTTGAAAGTTACGAAGGATAAAACTGTGGTTGCTGTGTGATGTCTTGTATATTTACGTGTGAAAAAATACACAATTATACACCAATAACGACTTTCATATATTGGACTTATTTCCACCTTCAATGTATAAATTCCTGAAAATAAACCAAGAATCTTACGATAAAATTTGGTCTTTTTTCCGCCTTTTTAGCTGTTTCGAACCATTGTGCGCCAGTAATTTATCCCTTGCTCTCAAGGTTCGCTCGTTCCCTCTCTTTCTCCCATTTCACTTATATCACCTCCCACCAAGCTGACAACACTGTCTCTCTACACACTTTCTCACTCTTCCTGTCCGCTGTGACTTCTCTCTTACTCTCTCTTTTTATCCACCGCTGAAATCACCGCTGTAGTCAAGCTACCTTCTCGCCACAGCTGACGATCTCTCCATGCAAGCCCCCAGCGCCTTTTCTTCTTACCCTTCCGGTTCGACCCCTAACCTCCAAATTCACACGTGCCAATTTTTACTTTGCTCCTAACACCTTCTCCACAGATTTCACTTCCACCTTTTTCTAACCACTTCCTCTCCTTTTTCTTTACATCACCAGTACACTTGTACTCTCATTACCGTCTTTCTCGTACCAAAATGCTTCACCGATCTCACGCACGCCTACTCGTCTCCATACCCGAACCGGAAGTCCTAAAATTTAACTACTTAATTTATTTGAATTTAAATTGAACTATTTAATTCATCGCTTAAAAATGTAAAATTGCTAGTAAAAAATGCATGTATCGTACTTTGTTAAAAATTCGTATTTTTGTGTAGAAAATTCATTCTTTCGGTTGAAAATTTAATTGTATTATTGAAAATTTATATATTTTGTTGAAAATTCGTCTTGTTTGGTTTAACCCTTACGTACATGCTTACATTGATTTCACATTACTACACGCTTGCGGCACTCTGTGCCGCACTTCCATTTCTGGCGCCTGTGGAATGCTTGTTGTTCCATCAAATTATGCTGTGGATCTAAAACGAATGTGTAACATAAATCAAATATACAGCCATGCTTAGGTAATGTTTAATCCTTCAAAATCTTGAAATTTTCTGAAACAAAACATAATTCGTGAAAATAGAAATTCACATTTCTCTCACTACATTGCACATTGGATTCGGATTCAGTGACGTCCAAAACATAGTAACCATGGTCTGACCTCCAGACCCGAAAAAAAAATTGTTTTTGTGTGGCTGTGTGATTAAGAATACTCACATTAGGGTTGTTTCGCATTTTTAGATAAAATAATTTTTTAATACATAATTTTAATCTGAACTCAATGTGAGTTCTAAATATTTTTTCTGTTGAGTCGTTCAACAGAAAAAAAATATTAAAAATTGAAGGCCGGAAAACACTTATTCAAGTTGGTGTCACTTGGGTGTCACGTGACAAAAAGGTTCTCATAATTATCAATGTGGCCATGTGGCTTTGATGGAAACTAACGAATGAAACTTATGATAAAGAGGTTAGGCCACCTAACCGTTTCATTTTCACCCCTCGTATTTCTGCACGTATGAAGTCACAATCACTCTTAAAATACTCCGATACCATAAATATATCTATTTTCGGGAGATTGCTGCTATTGGCTTTTACGAAACCCTCCTTTTTGCGAATTATATTATCGACGTGCAGATAACCAAAACAAAACATCGGCAGAGAAAAAGATATTTGAGAATTACTGACACATAAGCTGTGATTGGTTGAAAATCCGACCCCTTTGACGTCAGAGGGGCCCTCCAATCGACATCGTGATAGAAAATTCATCTTTCAACATTAAATTAAAAATAGTAAACAATACGTAAAAAATATTTTATGGGCGTTTAAAAAAATATAATTTTATAAAATATAAGATCCATTCATTGAAAAATTGATATCTGACTTTGGAAACAACCCTTTTCCACACGCTGGCGGTACGTCGTGTCACTTTGACGTGCTGTGGTGTACTGGAGCATGATCGGATCATGTACTGGAGTACTGAAAGCAGGCTTCTGGAAACCCGCACAGCTTCCATGCTCCTCAGCGTTAGTTGGCAAGAGAATACCTGTGGCACTTAGGTCGCCCAAGTTGCTAAGAACGCGCGCATTCAAGTTTTTTAAAAAGTGCGTTAGGGAGTGCAGCTTAGCGTGTACATAAGGGTTAATTCAACTGTTTTTGATTTCAAATTAAATATTTGTTTTTGTTCAAATGTTAAGTATTATATTTTATATTGAGAATTCATCTTTTCTGGTTCAAAATTCAAGTACTTAGTTCAAAGTCGAACTGCTTTCTTGATTCATAAGAAACAGTAAGATGATGATAGGAGGATTACGGAACATAAGAAAGATGTGTACGTGGTACAAAATTTCAGAATAAAATCTTACGTTATTTATGCACGACCCCTAAGCGAACAAAATGTCATCTATCCATTTTTTTAAATTGAGATGATGAATGTTCATGTATATTTTGACTATCATCCATTTGATTATAAAATTGTTCATCTCAGTTTTAACTTCTATCCATAAAATAAAATTGATAAAAAAAATGTGTCCGCTGGGCGGGCACATTTTCATCGCGCGCTATACACGGGGTTCGCTTCGCTCACAAGTTCGAGTGCTCCTGGGGCGCGCGTATGTCGAACAGGCTAAATATTATAATATAGTAATGACAAAAAAGTTTCATTCGTTACTAATATTTGACGCATGTTATTGATATTACAACATTCCAGGTGAAAAAAGTTATATATAGTTTATATGTAGTGGGCAAGACAATGATATTTTTCATTTGTTTTATAAATTTTTATATAAAAAACAAATGAAAAATATAAGTGTTTTGTCCACTATATACAAATTTTGTATACCTAACTTTTTCACCTGGGATGCTCTTGTGAAATTTCTATTTCATTGTCTAACTTCAGGTGAATCTTGTGCTACTAGGGTTTTTTTTTAAATTTGTTATTTAATATGACGGTATGTAATTTTTAAAGTTATGAATACTATATTTGGCTACACCTATTGATTTCAAAAAATGCGCATGTGAAACTTCTTACTATATCCATAATTGAAGTATGTTTTGTCTGTTTTTGTTTAATGGTGTTGCAACGCAATGTTTGACGGTGATTTTGAACCCTCCTTTCTTTCAAGGGTCGCATTTCACATAGATTTCACACGGATTTCGCATGTTTTTAAAAATTATTTATTATATTTGATTTTTTTTTGTTAAATAAATTATGTTCATTTTTAAGTTATTCAAATACAAATTTGTTTATTATACGTTTCAAAGCAAGGTTCAATAATGTAAAAATAAATTTTTGCAACGAAGTTAAAAATATATTTAAAATTATTTAATAATTAACATTGTACAGTCTTACAGAGTGAAACTTGAAATTACATATCCTACATCTATTATTCCTTACAAATAATTATTATCCACTATAGGTTATATTTCAATTAAAATACGTTTGATTTTTCTGCCAGGTAAAAATTATACTTTCAAGTGTAATTTAAATAGGTTGTTTATAATTATCTATTATTTTTGTTTCACATTTAGAATAAAAATGACATATTATGTTCCTAGTAGGAGAGACTTTTAAAGTGAAAATATAAAGTGAATAATCGCATTACATAAAAATAGAAACTCACAAAAAATTCTTCTCAATTACTCATAGTTGAAAGATTCTACAGTATTACTGAACTAAACTTTAGATTACTATTATTTTGATTCTATTGTTCATCAAAATAATTATTATCCAATATGGGATGCATTTCAACTATTATTAAAGTGTAAAAAAATGTTTTCAATTAAGTATCAGTTAACTTATAGTTTCCATTCAAATTAAATGTGAAGCAATATACGTTGCATTTCAATCAAAAATTTAAAAAATAATTTAAAAATGCGTAACCAATAAAGCAAGATAGAAGCATTCATATGCGAACATAACCAACACAATAAACGGGATCAAAATGATAAAGAACCTTGGTTGCCCGTAACATACCGTATCCTCGCCCCCTCCCGAGAATGCTTTATGTGGAAGGCAGAGAAGTCACCACAGCTCTTTATAAACCTTAGGGTGAAGGAAACCATTAATCTTGAACTGGCGAAGTTTTTTCGACAACTCGCGCGAAGCATGTACTTTCACAACATTGTAAAAATTTCAAAGTCTTATTGTACCTTTCAAACAGAAATAAAGAAATATTTTTATCCATTTTGTACCATTCTGTTATTTTTATTAATGTAATTACTTTTTATTACATTTTATTAAGTTTCGAGTTGTATTCCATTCGCTCTTTAACAATAAACTAAATTTTACATGACTTTTATTAGTATTTTAATGTTCTCTTTCATAATACATTTGAATCTGCCACCTTATTCTAAAAGAAAATTCGCCATCAAGAGGGCGATTCCGGCTTTCAAGTAGGCACATGCGTTTACCATTGAATCTTGTATCCAGTGTATAATATATATCAGTGGTCTTTACCATAGAGGCATACACTGATGCAGGAGATGCCGTAAAAGTCTCCTGGTTCGAGAAAATAATCCTTCAGGTATTTGTTCCTGAGGCATGCCAGTACATCAATTTACAAGGTATGTGATAAGCTATCTCCTCACGAAAATTGCATTCCTACCACGACATTAATCTGCGTTCTTTTCAATGTTGAATAGTTCTTTAGTCCTCTTACTACGTGTACCAGATATAAAATTCTTAGAATGCATAATTTTGTTGGTTACCTTCCAATATATCGCATGCTCCTCCGAGAGCCATTCCCTAATGACTTCTTTCGCCCATGCGTACGAGATACCCTAGTAGGATTCCGGGTCAATTAGGGGCTGTGAAGCTCCCGTCTTAATCAGTGCATCTGCTTTCTCATTACCTGCAATATCTTCATGGTCGGAAACCCAGATCAGACTGACCCAGTTTTTACCGGAAACCTTAAAAAGATCTTGAAGGCAACTGCAGACTAGTCTGGAAGTAAGTCTTAAGTGCTGCGTGACTGTAACAAATGTAAATGTGCTGGCCTTCATAAGCCCGCTTACAAATTTCCTTCAGGCAAGGTTTAATAGCTATTATTTCGGCCTGGAAAACATTAGGGAATGTGCCCAATGCTGTTTTTATCTCAGCCCTGGGCTTCTTTCCATAGATTCCAGTCCCTGTTTCCAAGGTGTCTTTAGAGCTGTCTGTGTAACCCGTCTCTGTAACAAACGAGGCCTCCTGGTGTAAATAATTCTTCCTTCATCATGCCATTCTTCCCTTTTAGGGAAGATGATCTTGAAGGGTTTCATGAAGTATAATTTACTCAAGGTAACATCAGATTGCATAGCGAGAGGATTATCCTCGCATAGCATGCGCTTACTGATATCATGGGAAGTCCAGAATAACCTCAAGAGCTGCTGTTGGTGTTGTTTTCATAGCACCAGTGATCGCTAAATAGAAAACGCTTTGGAGGCTTTCCAGTTGGTTTATAGTACTGAATCGTTCAGTACTTGGCAACCAGACCGCTGATGCATATGCTATGAGGACAGCGATTTATCAAGCTCAGCGCAGAGGCGATGTACTGTTTTATCTTTACACCCACATGCCACATATATTCCTGACATTTCGAAAATAGTGCTTTAAACTAACATCTCAACACTGCTTTTTCAAGGACTGATATAATACGAATAGCAGGCGTCGCCACCGTTGGAGCCGCTGTCTTCCGTGTTTCCACGCTCACTAGCGCCGCTAGTGGCCGCAAGTGTCAGTCGCCGTCCCCATTATGGGTCCGATTATTATTTTATGTAATCAGTAAGTAATCCTAGGTTTTGAGCCCCTGATTTTTTCCTATTGCACATTTACAGGCCCAAAAAGCCATCTTAACTTTCTTTACCTTTGCTTCAACCCGGAGTTTCCTGGTTAATTTAGGGTCAAATATTACTTCTAAATACTTCGCTGATTTTGAAAATTCTACTTCACTTCCATAGAATTTAAGATTTGTAAGGTCAGGAAGCTTCCTTCTTCTAGTAAAATGCATGAGTTCTGTCTTGTCCGGGTTAACGGACAAACAATGGTATTTGCACCATTGCTCTACTATGTTAAGCGCTGACTGCATGAGCTCCACTAAGGTGGAGCGCTCACTGGGTTGATAAAAGAACTCGTCCTTGTGCCACTAACTTCGCGTGTTTGAGCTTATATGGATTTGATTCGGGTGTTACTAAATGCTCCTCTATGTCTAGAAACGCTGTAATTGATACTTCACCTTTCCGCATTATATTATTAATGCGGGAGGTAAACGCAAAGGGAGCGTCTACGATAGAACTGCCTTTTCGGGAGGCAAAGTGATTCCTATGGAGAGGTTTTTTCGTTTGGATTTCCTCTTTTATGTGAAGGTCCACTAATTTTTCTAGTGTTTTGAGCATGATCGAGCTAAGAATGCCCAAAAGATGCCACGCAATAGACCCACCAAGTACTGAAATTCTTCTTGAATTAAGGGCATGTGATACTTCAATGGGGTTCAGTTCCCCCGGGTTTTTGTCCACAAAACGTAAAATTTTTAAAAACTGAATTCGGAGATGATATAAAATAGAATAACGGACGTCCCCGCACTCTTTTTTTTAAGGGATAATAGCAAAAAAATATATTCTGATGAATAAAATTTTTCTGTATATGCACTATTTGGAGGTTTGGATCGGTTGTCAAGTCTCTGTCATTCCGATAATGTCGGTATATGTTGTACCGAGTGGCATAGAGGGTGTCCTAACGAGCATAAATTAAATTATTTATGAAATATATTTTTCGGATTGCCTACAAACAAGCTTAGTTCCGGGACATTAGTTACTATGTTTTATTACTTGTCCTAAGTTTTCGGCCAAAAATATTGTTTAGTTTGGAAGTAAAGCTGCGGGGAGAAATGTAACATTTATAACCTCAAAATACACACATATTAATCAAATTTAGCAAAATGAAGTTTTTTTTAATTATTCCACAGCAGAAGAGTTCGGGGACGTCCGTTAGCATGTTCGCTATCATTCCCCAAATTTTTAAGGCAAAATCTTTATTATTGTAGGAAAAAAGCCGGGGGAACCTAACATTGCTAAAATCGATAATTTTTTAAGTATCACATGCCCTTAAAGCAGGAAATATTTTATCATCTCCTGCAGCTTACTTACATTGGCTACTTTCCAATCTTCCATTCTGACTCTAAAAGTTGGTCCTCCAAAGAGGTATGACTTATGGGCCACCCCCTCATTTGTGTAATCCATTTTCGAGAGCCCGGGAAGTGAACCCTCATTAGGTCCCAACTCCTTTTGTGTTTAGCCCTGTTTCCTTCCTATAACTATCCCAGTCAGTGGCTTTAGGGTTCCTATACATTTGAACATCAGGTCCATCAGCTCTCAAGGAGAAGAGTATCTTTCATGGTCCGAAAGGGACGTATACAACGATACATATCATATTTCGAAAACTTCGCTAATAATTATCGAACATGAGGTCAAATAAATTAACTCGCGACATCTAGATATCACGAAAGTAGGTGTATTGCCCCGATTCAATAAAGTTAAATCAGTAGTTAAGAGGTAATCTAATAAAGACTCACGCCCTCCCGATTAATCATGTGCGTTAGCATCACATCCGATGAGCAATGGCTATCCTTTAACGCAGCAGTAGTCCACCAGATTTCTCCATTCCTCAAGTGGTGGTAGGTCCTGGGGGTCAAATGGTAGGTACCCTGAGCAAATCATGATAGGTTGGCATCTGCCTTCTAAATCGTGCTCGATCTTTATTGCCACCAAGTCTAGAAAAATCTTGGTAATCCAATAAATTTAATATCGCCCCTGAAACAAAGTGCTGCCCTATGTGTTTCTACGAAATTATCATAAATGACTGATCCACTCCTTTTATTTAAGCCTCTAAGTTTTGCCTTGCAAGTCCAAGGTTTTGTATTCAGACAAACGCTGTTTGTTTCACTGGCAAACATCTGCTTGAGATAAAAGGATAATTTTTGAAATGGCAGTGTTCAAATTTTAGGATGATTTTTGCAGGATGCACCCCAACGATTTTCTTCCCTAATGTCACTTCAATTATCTTGACCTGGTCGTCATCGAGTTTGGTTATTGGGAACCCCTCGGCGGCTAATGCCACTTTCAGGTGACTTTGAAGGGCCTAGCTATAAGAGACTTTTGAACCTCTCAGCCCGTATCTTCTTCTGTTCCCTGATTTCATTCGGTCTGCTACTATCAGAATGGGGGGCCTCTTTGGATTCCCCATTTGGTTGGAGTTTGCGCCCGATTAATTTAACAATTGGCGTCTCAACCTCTTTCTACCAGCTCCCGACAATTTAGCTCGTCGTAAATTTACTGTTTCGTTTGACCCCCCGGCATCACGCTCAGCTTCCCTAATTCCCTAGTTCCCGATACGCCAGCGTTACTCCCAGATGGTTCCCCACTTCGAGATTCCGAATTCTAATACTCCTTTAGTAATTTCCATCTTCACAGGATGCTTTTTTCATTGGGAACGTTGTTGGCTTCCTCTGGGCGTTTTGTTTTTGAATTTCGAAAGAACTCATTTTGTTCCTACGAGTAGCTAGGGAAATATTTGGTAAATCTCTACAGAGCCCCGCTTATAGAGATAAAACACTTTTACTCTGCGAGGACGTCCGGTATCCCAGAGACACCGTATATGTCACCAAATCCTGTTAACATTTAGCCCTAGACAGAGAAATTGACGTCTTGGCTTAGGGAGCTGTTTTGCGAATCGAGAGCTACCCGATCTTTGCTGCTTAGTGAAATTCACACTGATACTTTCATCCGTAATAACCAGGAAGTTTTACCCATCGGGGTCGTCCTTTCTGTGGCTTCCGGGTCGTCGCTACCCGCGGGAGTTCTCAGGCCTCCTCACCGCGGCCAGGTCTGAACTCGCCTTCGCTTTTAGCAGGGAAAATTAATTGCACATTGTAACGAGTAGTTGAGTTCACGCGTCCCATAGAAGATTATATGTCCTCTTCCATCTCCACTGTTTCGACCATGAAGATAGACAGGAGACCAAAATATCTCGCAAGTGCCTCGGCATGCTATTGGCACGTGGGTATGGCTTTGAGGTTAAGAACGAGTGATAGTTTCGCACTTCCGAGAGCACCGATCACAAGGACAATTATTTTAACCGAAATATTGGGTACAGTCACTGCAGCTCCCTTTTAAGGTCTTTATACCTCTCCTCCTTTTCCTTCTCCTTAGCAGATGCGTTGTTCCTGCGTAAATGGGACACCTGGATAGTATGTGCTCTAGGTCCTCAGCTTGTGCATGACACGATCTGCACCTATTTCTGGGAACCTGTTGACGCAAAATACGGTCACGGTATACTAAGGTGGAAATGACACTGTCTTGGCACGCGAAAATCAAACCATCTGTGCCTAAATTAAGTCTTGATGATCTCAGAAAAGCAAAAGCTTGCTCCTTCGACTAATGCACTTTCCTCACTTCTGATGTTAAAATTCAGGTCAAGGGTCTCGGCCGCCTGCTCCGCGTCTTTATAAAGGAACTCTCCTTTGCTAATCATCTCTTGATTCCTGACCATTTTTGGAAGAGGATCTGTTCCATTCGAAACAATGTAAGTTGTACCCAGAACAATTCGGTTATGAAGACATTGGAGATTCAGAAGTCCGCTCCCGCCTTTACGGCATGGGATGTATAATCGCGTAACGGACGAATTGATATGCAAGCCCTTCTGCATATGGATGTCTGTATGCGTGGCGATATCGAGAGCCGCAAGCTCGTGCTTCGCCCATGGAACTACCCCAAACGAGTAGAGTAGAACCGGGACGGCAAGCATGTCATCCATATAAGTATCTGGTCCAGCAGCGGAAAAGTTCTTCGTGCCCCTACGTGCTCTCTTCACCTCTTCGTCAGTGATTGATGAACAATAGGGCGTATCGAAAAAATTGAATATTTTGCTTTCGTTTTTGGTTAGGGCAAAAAAGTTTCTGGCATAAAGTCATATGTCAAAATATGGAATAATAAAAGATTTCTCATCGCCTAAGGCTCAAAAATGGTTATTTCTGACCCGAATAAGCTATAAAAAATGCATATTGTATTCACATATATACCTGCTCAGTATAGTCCCAATGGGAAAATGTCCTGTGTTCGTGCGTTCATGTTAAAGTGAGATAATCGTAAAATTCACGAAATATTAGATATTTTTAACTATTACAAGTTTAAAAATGGTTATTTCTAATCCGTATAAGCGGTAAATCATGCATATTGTATTCACATATATACCTGTTTAGTATAGACCCAATGGAAATATGTCCTGTGTTCACGCGTTCAATGTAAAGTGACAGATAATTGAAAATTCTCAAAATATTATATATTTCAACTATTACAAGCTCAAAATGCATATTGTATCCACATAAAGGGTGTCCACACTGCTGCTTACCAAAAAGTATGCAACCCAGCATACACAGCTATAAGAATAGCATTGGCGTGTAAGACGGGTTGCATAATTTTCGGTATGTCCCAGCTTGGGCGCCCTGTATGTTGACACGATATGCATTTAAAAATGCATTTTAAATATCTAATATTTCATGAATTTTACGATCATCTGTCATTTTACTATGAAGGCGCGAATACCGGACATTTTTCCTCAGGTTGCGGATAGAGGGTCCCTGTACCAAGAGTTTCTGCGGACAACTGTCCAGGGATGATCCCGCAAGAAAAACCCCCAAGCGGAAGCGTAACTCTGGGATACCGGGCGACCTCGCAGAGTATGCAGCCTTATCCTTGTATGCGGGGCTCCACGAGTATTGACGAACCCTTTCCCTAGCTGCTCGTGGGAAGAACGATGACACCACCAATCCACCAGAAAGTAGTAGATGCTTTTCAAAGTGATCGAATGCGCAGATCACTGAATAATGGGTCGGCAAACAGTGCCGATCACCCTAGAGTTCGGGGTGCTGATGAAGCGCGCACATTGAGTGGACGAATCGACTCAAGGATGACTTGCTGGACTGCTACGATGCCATTATCCCTCTTCGCGGAGGTTTAATGGCGCGTATGCACACCCTTTGATGGCAGAAACACCCAGAGTTTTAGCAGGTTTCGCGTCAGTCTTTGCGAAATCAAGCTACCTACCTATCGAAAACTGGACATGAACGCAGATCGCTTCCCCAACCGCTGCACGAACAAGCCGCAGACGGATAGGAGGAAACGAAATTAAGACCAACCGCGGTAAGCAGGCACCTCCTGAGAAATAATAGCGATTTCAGAACAAGGAGGAACATTAACATCCAGGTTCCTCTTGAGTTTCAAGATCTGGCTGAAACAGATGCCTCCCTTCGTAAGAATATCTCGAAAGAGTCCGACCTCTGGACTATCAATTGTTTAGTTTGCGGTGCAGCAAGAGCTTTGGATTATTCAAATCGAAAGCTAAACGGACGATGGATCAAAAGACCAAATAACACCTGCATCAACTGAACAAGAATATTGTATAGACAAGACAGAATTCGTCCCGTGTTCAGTGTGCGATTGAGAACATAACATCTGGTAGTCCGTTAACGTAAAGGGTCCAAAAGTTCACCCTCAAACTAAGGTCTCCCTGTTTCTGTAAAAAATGCAGCTATGCCAGACGAGATAGAGACTTTTTAGGGAGAATTTTACAAAATCCCAGCACTGGAATTGGAGTAAGACACTGAAAATATCATCCGCTTCAAGGAGCTTTGCGATAGCCTCATAACAACACGAAGAGCTTCTCCGCTACAGGACCAGATGGTGTCAAGAATTTTTGTCCGAAGAAGATTACTAGAGTATATTAGATGTGATAATAAACTAAAATCTAGAAGCAGAACTGTGTATATTATTGTGATGCCCGAACCAGCAAACTATAAACGTAACTCGAATAATTTTATTTTATTTCGACAGTAGTTTAATTATTCAATGAAAATTCAAATTTCAATGAAAATGCATATTATTGAATGTAAGTACCTAAACTTGGTAAAAGTTTACATAATTTGGTCTAAGTTCACAATTTGAGTGAGAGTAGTTCACATATAATTCGGTTGACGAATTCGCAAATTCGGTGCAAATTTACCTAATCCAATTTATGTTCACATATGTTTATAAAGGTTCATATAATCCAATACTAGTTCACTAAGTTTCAATTTAAAATCCGAAGCTAATGGTGTTTTAATATAAATATATTTAAATATGTAAAAGTATCGCGGGCACGACAAGCGCGATTTTTATTTATCAGCTCGATTCAAATTAATGCTTGTCTGATTCAAGCATTTTAGAATCTGTTTGGAGAAGTCCATTTCATTGACTGAGAGGCTTGAAGCGTTTTAAGATCAATGCTGGCAAAAGGCTGAAGGGAATCGAATCCTTTTACTCTTGAATTATTGCGCTCGTAGCTTCGGTAAGAGGAAAACACTCGGCTGGGGTAAACCAAGAGCGAAGTTGTGTTTTACCAGTCTAAGAATTTCAATTGCAAGTTAGTACAGTAAACTCTTGCCTATTTCAAGGCTTACCTATTTCTAGTCCCCCATGCTGGGCTATTTCAAATTCAGCAGTTCTGTCACCTCCCACCACGGTCCCTATACGTCTGTACGGTCTCGCCCGCGTCAGTGGCTGACCAATGAAAAAAAGGCCCGAAGAGCGGGAAGCCCTCGTTGGTTTGAATTGAGTATTTTAGCATGACGTCATGGGAATGCATACGAGTTTTTGGAGAAAATAGTTTAAACGTAAAAGTAAGTCATAAATGTACGAATAGTAATATTTCTCAAGCGTTGAATGTATTTTCTCAGTCATGTTCCATTCTTTTGTCGATAGACGACCTTTCAGTTTCACGAAATAAAATATCCAAAATTTCAGGTAAACCTATCAGATCGATTTGATCAGAATCGGGTACTCTAACCTCAAATTTCAGATAATTTACTGTATTTCGTGAAACTAAAATGTCTTCAATCGATAAAAAGATGAAACAGAATTGCGCAAATGCATTCTACACTTGAAAAATATCACTATTCATACCTTTATAACTTACTTTCAAGGAAATGTTATATTTGTCACGTCGTACATCAACAAAAACACTGAAAACCCACTGGCATCCATGATGCGCAAATGCATACACATGCTTACAGCGCGCGAATCTATAGAAGGACGGGGCAGCCAATGAATGTCGCTAGACAAATATCACCCGACGACTCGCGGTACAGGTAGGTGCCCCTCCATCCTTGAAATACGCAAATGTTTACATTTCGCGGCCCTTGAAATAGGCAAGAGTTTACTGTACTTGCACATTTTCAGTTTCCTATTTCGAACGCATGTACGCAAAAAGATGATTTCATGGATCCTAAGATCGAAGGCGGCTTAATTTCGTCTATTAAATATCGCAAATTTTATAAATAACTGCATATGTTTAATCTCTTGAAGCAGCGAATTTAAGATTGGCGAACTAATTCAATCCTATGCTATTATTTAGAGCGATTATTTAAATCATTAGAACCTATCTAAGAATACTGTGTGTTTAAAGAAAATGAAAGGAAACTTATTTCCTGAATACTATTGTCTACAACATTATATAATCAAAGTAGAGTATGTTTTGTATGTTGTATTATTTTACGAATGTATTTCCGTTAATTATTATTAACGATTTATTATGCAAAATGTGATTATTCGAATGGTTCCTTAAGATAATTAAGTATTACCTGATCTTGCTGTATAATGATCTTACTATGTATATGTCGATATACTAAGTACAGTCGAACTCTGATTTAACGTCGGTTTTGGGTCTGTCCTTGGACCTGACCCACCCTAACTGAAACTGATTTAGCGAACCCCGCGCAGCTCCTGGCAAGCCTACCCGCGGCGCGGCGTCAATTCTGGGAAGCGGTAAACGCACCCCGCGCAGCTCCTGACAAACTTACCCGTGGCGTGGTGTAAATTCTCGGAAACGGTAAATTCGGGAACGTTAAATTAGAGTTTGACTGTATATAGAGATTTCTATAGACTTAGTAAGTATAGAAGTAAGTAGGTATATAAACATTTCTATACACTTACACTACCGACAGAAAGTTTGAGTACATTTCCTTTGAACGTTTAAAAAGTCATACTTCACTTTAAAAATAAATATCTGTGCAGAAACTGAATGTGCAGCGGCGAATTCGCCTACGATGAAATTATTTTAACGAACGAGTCGAAAAATACGTAGATTCAAAGTCTTAAAGTTTTTTTAAAGCAAAATTAACATTTTGAAATCTTGTGTTCAGCTCTTCGCTAAATCTATCAAAGTGTTCCTAAAAAATTCTAAAAATAATAAAATCAAGAGTCAATGCTACTCCCTAAATCCAAACCAAGAGCACGAGTAAATATTATGTAATTGCTGAGTATTCATAAAGAATATTTACTCTTGCAACTTGGTGCAACTTCAGATTCCATTAGATAAACAATGGAATATAAAAGAATCTGACGTTGCATCTAATGACAAATGAAGGTTAACGACGAATCTGAGCCTGACTTTTGACTTCCAAATGTTTCTATTTCTTATTTATAATTCTATAAATATTCTATAATATTTATTATTTCTATATAAAAGTCCTATATTCTATATAGACGAGTATCTACAGATATTCGTCTTTAAAGTGAAGCATGAATTTTCTAACGGTCAAAGGAAATGTACCCAAACTTTCTGTAAGTAGTGTAGTATATGTAGAGTGCGCAACGTACCTAAATACGAGAAGCATACAAATATAATTTTTCTAAACATGGCAATACACTAGACTCATAGGTATTCAGTGATTATGACACATTTTATGCAATAATGTTTTAGATACTCCTTTTTGTCTCCCTCTGCACATTGAACAACTATAGGCACCTTTCCCTTACTAGATACTAATGTAACTGAGTACATTTATAATTTTGAATCTTTCCCGCGGGTTCGTCTTGTATTTAAGCAGGATCCATATTCCTAGTGGGAATTTCAGAATCTAAATATCCTTAGCTAGTAATAATGTTAAATTTCCTAATGCACATGTTCTATTGCATGGATATAAAAAAAAATTTATTCTTGATCAGTAGGCCCAGTCGGGCCTCGCCGCCAAATAAGAAGGCGAACGGGCCGGGAGCACCTATCTAAAAATATCGACTTCCGTTGATATAAATAGAATAATGACTAATGTAGCTTATATGCTTGTTATGTTGTTATGGAAGTTCGAGTGATCAGCGAGTTATAAACAACCATCTTTCTTCATATCTTTGATCCCGATTCTTTCTTTCTCATCCATTCGCTTGCGCCAAAGCATATGGTCACTGCATTCACAGCGCTCGCAGAATGATTATATTTGTAAACTATTTGTTAATTATTGATTAAAATAAAACTTATATTATTTAACATTTAATTTCAATGGAAACTATAAGTAAACCATGTAACTGTAATTTATTGTACTTCACTAAGACTATATATAATTTCAACTGATACTTACATCAAATTAATTTTTTTACATTTTAATATTAATTAAAATACAAACCATATTGGATAATAATTATTTTATTGAATAATAGAATCAAAATAATTGTAACTTAATTTTTAATTTACTATAAGATCGGAGACTCCTTTAACTATAAATAATTGAGAATAATTTTTACATGCTTTTCTATTTTTAACTTAAGCGATTATTAACTTTATATTTTTACTTTGAAGGTCGCCGCTACCAGGAGTATAATATGTCATTTTGATTATAAACGTGAAACAAAAACAATAGATAATCACAAATAACCTATTTGAATTAAATTTTAAAGCAATTTTTAAATATGTATATGTAACTTCAAGTTTAATTATTTAAGACTGTACAATCTTAATTATTAAGTAATTAAAAATATATTTTTTCCTTAGAAAATCATTTGCACATTATTAATGTACGTTGCTTTGAAACGTATAAAAATCAAATTTAAATGAAAATAACGTAAAAAATGAATATAAAAATGAATTTAATCATGTTCTTTATTTCATCAACGAATTAAACAAGAAATAATAAATAATAAAAGCACATGTGAAATATATCTCAAAAACGACCCTCGAAAGAAACCAGGGTGTAAAATCGCCGACAAATATTGCGTTGCAACACCATTGCACACAAAAAAATCATCTGAAGATAGATATGAAATAAAAATTTGACAAGAGGATGTTGTGTTAACACTAAAATTCGCAAAATACTATTAATGAATGAAACCTTTTTATCATTACTACACGGAAAGAAATTTAGGACAGCTGTTGCATTCAGTGTAGTAGGGCAACACAACCACGATTTTAACGTGACAGCAGCGCCATTTTTCGTGCAACGGCGGCCTTACCATGTGGTACAACGTTGCTCCCTAATATATGGTAACACTGCTGTCCCAAACGAGAGGGCGTAAACGTGCAATAGTAGTCGATCCAACTTCTACATTTCTAGGCTCGGAATGAAAAAGAGAAACCCTATAAAAATCGAAAGTTTTCACAAAATTGGAGTCTTCTTATATATCTATAGCTATATATAAGTAAATTTACGCGAGGTCACACGTGTGTCAACCGCGTCCCCAGAAAATAATGCAACCGTCTTACTGAGTTCTGGGTCTGTTGTTGTCCCAAAAGTTTGGCACGTCGTTCGCCCCTCTGTCGGATTGCAGCGTTCTCAAAATAAAACAGTAGACTTCTGGAACGCAGGGCGCGCTGGTGCTCGTGTGTTTCGCTCAGCAGTGGTATGTATAAGTACCGCAGTCGCCCAAAATTTCTTTCCGTGTATATTAAAATATTTAAATTATTCATGTCCCCGAAGTAACATATCTTCAATAATAATAATATGTATTACAAATTTGTGAGTACAAACATTGATTGAAAATGCATATTTGGCGGGCCTGTCATTATAATGAACGATACATGGCAACCCGT
>CAKNWW010030179.1:0-10597 GCA_932074435.1 Andricus kollari
ATGAGTATTCAACATTTTTGAGCTCTAAAATATGATTTTAGTTTTTCACCAGTATTCGAGCTATGTGGTCCGTATGCGCGAACTTTGGGACACCCTGTATAATAATAATTGTTATACCATAGTATTATTCGAAGTATTGCCCATCTGAAGCTATGACTTTTGCCCATCTTTCTGGCAATTTGTGGATCCCATCCCAAAAGAACTGCGCCGGGTTGGCGGCCAAAAATGAATGAAGCGAATTTTTGATACCCTGTTCTGATGTGAACCGTATTCCAGTGAGGGCGTTCTGCATCGACCGGAACAAATGGTAGTCCGAAGGGGCAAGGTCTGGTCTATAAGGCGGGTCGGGTAAAATTTCTCATCCACTGTTTTCCAAATAGTTCTTAACCGGAATAGCAAGATGGGGCCGAGCGTTGTCATGATGGAAAATTATTGCCTCGTGTCTGGTCGCATATTCTGGACGTTTTTCGGCTATTGCTCTCTTCAAATGGATTAATTGTGTTCGGTAGCGTTCTTCATTGATGGTTTCACCCGGTTTTAGCAGCTCATAATAAAGCACACCCTTCTGATCCCACCAAATACACAGCATTACCTTCGCACCATAGATATTCCACTTTGCCGTTGATTTGGCTAGTTGGCCGGGTTGCACATATGATTTTTTGCGCTTGGGGTTGTCGTAACGGATCCATCTTTCATCACCAGTAACAATCCGATGCAAAAAGGACTTCGTCTTGTGGCGTTCCAGCAGCATTTCGGACATGCAAAACCGCATTTCAACGTCTCTCGGCTTGACTTCATGTGGAACCCAATTTCCTTGCTTTTCAATGTATCCGGCTGCTTTCATAAGTTTTGAAATGGCTGCTTGAGTGACTCTCATAGATTCTGCGAGATCTTCTTGTGTATGGCAACAATCTTCATCGAGTAATGCTTCCAGTTCTTCATCTTCAAACTTTTTTGGCTGCCCAGGACGTTCTTCGTCTTCCAAGCTAAAATCACCACTTTTAAATCGAGCAAACCACTTTTGGCACGTTCGCTCAGCTAGAGCATGTTCGCCATACACTTCCACCAAAATACGATGACTTTCGGCAGCAGTTTTCTTCATATGAAAATAATGAAGGAGAACTCCCCGAAAAAACACTTTTTCACGCACAAAGTTCGACATATTTAAGTGAACAAAAATTATAGCTGTTTGCGTTTCAAATGAGTGACATATACTGAAAAAAATGCAAAACGACAGTAGCTTTCCAACGCATGTCGGATGTTTGGAACGATGGAATAATAATCAAGTTACGCCATCTCTTGGCAAACCGCATGAATGAAGTTATAGACCCAATAGATACTTCGTTTTTAATACATAGGGACAAAATTATTACGAATCTAAGTTTATTGGTTAAAGTTGATAGGTTATGGTACAACGAAAAAACGTTCTTTTGAAAAATGATATTTTCTGCATTAAAACTAACAATTTGGTTCATCAAATCACTAATAATAATAATTCATTCGGTTGAGACGCAAATAGTGACATGGACGCATATTGGTACATTTACCTGAGATTTATATTCTTGATTATCATTTTCATCATTTTTTAAATACATTGTTGAAGCATAAGGATTTTGTAAACTTTTACGACTTGTTTGTTTTAAGTTCAGAACTTAGCAGAATTACTTTAAAAGAAAATCGTAAATACTACTTACCTTGGCTTTGTACAAATTAAAATTCATTACTTAAATCCCCAAGGAATAAAACTCTCATCACTAAAAAAACACAAAACAACACGTTAGCGGCCAGGCACATTCAATTGTCAACAAACAGTTGAGCGCGTCGAGTGATTCCGGGGGATCCCGAGCTTATTCGAACTCGACCCATGGTATGGAGAATTGATAAAGAGGACGAAACTCCTGTACATTTCCTACACCAAAAACAAGGAAGTTTCTTTTGGAAGTTAATAGTTCAAATCTTTCCGAGCGCGGTGCTAATATTTCATGTGCAGCCTTTCCCAAGCCTGTTATCCATGCAATTTTCGACACATACGACACAAGCGCTATATACGCGAAGTAACTTAAACATCCCGTGGTCGCGACTCGATTTTCGAAGTCGAAGACTTGAGTTTCTGCGCAGGCCCAAGAAAACGATTTTCATTAGCTGTGATTTGCGCCTTCTTTTCAAATAAGACAAATTACGTTTTTCAAAGTTTCTATTATATAAGAATAATTTTACACAGAAAATAAAGATTAGGAATTTATGGCAACAGAATTCCCGGATCTTTCAAAGAATTCCCGGCATTTTCCCGTATTTTTCAAGGTTTTACAAAATTCCCGGATTTCCCGGTCGCTAGACACCTTGCTTTTTTTATGTGGATCGTTTTCCCTATTTTCGTCAAACAAAACATTTCGGGATCATAAAAGGCCTCAGCACAAATCAGTAATTAAAACGATACAGCTTAGCAAGTGATATTTCCCTATATTACCAATGGTGATCGAGCGGAAATCTCAAACAAGAAGGAACAAATGCTGTATTTTTGTTTTCTAATTTTCAGCCTAATCGCCCGGGCAAGGTTTGAAATTTTGTGCGCTTATTATCTAATGATAATACGCTCTAGTTCCTTTCCACGTTCGCGGCACCCACAGACGAACACCTAACACTCCAGAAATTCGCTTTTATGAAAAATAGAAAAATATCTATTTCCCATGAAAGGGAACTATAGTGGTTACAAGAAAAGATTGATCTTTTTCGTTTTGAGATTCGAAAAGGTGCAGTTCGCTCTAGACTAATTTTTGAATTTTTTTGTTCACAGGCTGAATTCAGTCCTGACTTCCGTCGCAGGAAGATTATTTTTATTTTACGTCCGAACGATTGAATTTAACCCTTTCCTGCAGTCCTGTTGCTGGTTAGACTAAATGTTCTTAACGATGATAGGAGGTGTAGTGGACTTACTAAATTTCGACTAGGTTCAAATAAGGCAAACTAAATTATCCGAACGCGGACGGGCGAGACAGGGGTGTCCCCTCTAACTAGAGTAGTTCTGGTTGGTGCCAGGTTGCTCGAGTGACTGCGACGATGATTTTGATGAGATCGTCCGTTCATAAGAGGGGTAATTATGGTAGGGATTTTCGCAAGGTAAGGAGGATCTTGGGTAGGAGTGGAAGAGATGTCGTGGTACTCATAGTTGGGTTCTGATAACTTTCAGAAGCCATGCGCATTGTCTTCTTATCTAAGTGCATATGAGACAGGAACTTCGTCAGCCTTCCGGTTCTGGAGCCCCGAGCCCCGAGTAAATTTTCCAATGATTAATATGATGCAGTTGATATAGTTAATGAATCGTTAATATAATTAATTATTGATTAATTGTCAGCGCATAATTATCACCAATTATTTCGAGTTCTATACTCTGTGGGCATAAAGAGGCCTTGTTGGTAGGCTGAACGAAGCACGTGGTTTTTTTTTACTTTTCTACCCATGCGTTGGTATGTCAAAAAGCACGAGAGTAGAATCGTCAGGCGGCGAATGAGATGGATGTACTGGAAAGAGAGAAAAAGGGAGTGGAAGGTCGGGACACATCGCCTCGCAGGAGCACGTGCATTATCGAGTAAGAAAGAGACAGAGAAAACCCGATGCTTTTACCTTGGCGTAGGAAGGAGTGAGTAAGCTGCTCGCGTGTGTGGCATATACGAATTCTCATGTGTTTAGTATGTTCCTTCTTCCTTGGGCGGATGAAATTGTGTCGCTCGCTCTTTGTTAGTCATTCTCTACAACTTACAATGCTCACTCATTCATACTCTATGAACGCATTGTATAAAATTAGGACACTCTTACATACACGCATAATTCCATCCCAGTTTTTATTCAAGATTAAATCAAAAATCTACTTCTTTCCTGAAACCTTTTATCATTCGCATGTGATCTAATTTTAAATTCATAATGTAAATGAATGAATGTTATCGGTGCTTTCGCAAGCTCTAGGGTTACACGCGTTGCGAGGTGAGACTTTATATCTGCTTTGTAGTCATGCTTTTAATACAGTGTGAAATAATATTTCACACTGAATCAAAATCAGACTTAAAATTAAATTTACCCAGAATCGCTCGTAACAGAATTAAATAGGAATTATTTCTTAGAAAATAATTAATTAAAATCCGCAAAAAATTGGAAAGACTTTTTTGACCTTCAGATATGTAAAAAAAATTAAAACTGAAGAAAATTTAAAAACTCAGCAAAACAGAGATTATTAAACATTTTGTTCCGCGCGGGTAACCAAGCTAAATTATTACGCTTACTTTTCTTATAAATCTGAAAATCTTAATTACAATTTTTTTTTAATTGACAAGGTTTCAAACAGACTTTTTGCAGATTTAGGGGAACGTGTGTCCACGTGGATTCTAGCCCGATCCCCCTCGTGGAAAAGCGAACGACTTACATCAGGGCGCACCACTTCAACCAGGTGCCGACTGCCACGACAAGTGCACGACTGCCACCCATTTTTTCTGTGATTTTTTTCTTCGATTTCCAGGAATCCTGGAAAGGGATAACAGTCGGTACGGTCACGGCTCGTTGCGGCTCATTGTTCACACCGAAGGGTCTGATTTTTTTCTACTTGTATTCACAATACATTTCATTTTTTCATTTCAAACTGTAATTTACCGTGTAGGATTAGGGACCAGTCCAACGACAAGATTTATGAGGGCCTGTTCTCGGGCCTGTTTGACCTAGTCTCGCGACTGCCACTGTCAGTATTTGCAGTCGCCGACTGCATTTTGGTGAGCCCTGACTTACATCCAAAGACACAATGCTGCACTCAGAGAGCTTTATTACAACCTCTGTCTTTCTTACGGCATTAGCCCAGATACCGCACCGCTAAATGCTACTAGGGAAATAAGAGTGAATTGTAGAAATTGAGCAGTACCGAATATGCTGGAACTAAATATTCTCGACAATTGTTTCTGCCGCACAAGTTCCATTAATTTCGAATCATCCATGATTACAATAGATGGTAGACAATTCTTTCGAAAACTCTGTCGCGTCGGCTGAGCGGCTAGACTGCTTCTCGAGCAGTCTAGTCGCCGCCATTTATAGCCGCCGATGGGATCCCTCCAGTCGCGCGTTTATATTCGCGTCATTCGAAGGGGCGCCATAAGATCGAATGAAAAGCAGTCGTAAACTGGAACGCGCGACTACATTTACCGCATTACAATTCCACCTGTAGCGATCTCCTTGCGGAAGGGCTCCAATGTCGAGGGGTCTATCGCTCGTTGGTCGCTTTCGAGTAATGAGCACATACACATACATCTACATGACACACCAAGAGAGTGTGCTTAATCTATGCATCTAACTGATGCCCACATACGGAAGGCTCCGTTCACCCTAACCTGGCTGCCCCTTCTCCACGGCGGCCTAGATAGGAAGACTGCCAGATGGCAGAGTGGGTTAGGCTCACTTTGCTGTAAAAGAGGTCCACGTCATTCACTGTACGATGGGGTATGCCTGGCACCTGAGAGGTATATTTCCAGACTTCCTGTATTTTTACACGTGTAAATACATGTAGATTGTTCGAAAATTGATACGTAGAAATATCTATACAAATGTACGTATAAATACACGTGTATATTTTTAATAGGGCCATAGCTGCAAAAGATTGCATATTGTAAATAAAAAAAACTTTACCGTTTCATACAATTTATTATATTGTTGTAAAATACTGAAACTGCAAGCATACAATCGATACAATTCTGTGATTGTCTGAAAATACACTACATCATATCGACGTATCCAAATGAAAGGGTTCCACTTCGGAGAAACCAAATGAAAAGGTGCAAACTCGTAGAGACAAAATCAAAAGGTGCTAACTCGCGTGGCAAATGCTCGAAGTATTAAAAATTTACTATTTAGCCTGAAAAGCATATAGATTTGTACTAGTCGATATTATCACTATTTTTAAACAAGCATAATTGAATATTATATAGAAGAAATTTAAAGCCTGCATACTCAGTGCATACATTGATAAATATACCATTTCTTCTCGAATGTTTTTAGACCAGTATGCGCCACGAGTATTTGAAATTTGATAGCAGAAGTTCCTGACTGTAATCTGTATCTCGGAATGCATTGGGATGTGTAAGTGCAATTTGACATTTTTTGATCGAATTTGAGTAATGAAAGTGAGCGAATCTTATACGGGATCGAATGATATACGTGTCCCATAAAAAGAAAAGTAGGACATATACAAAAACGAGCTAAGATTAATATTGCTACGAAATTCGCTCTTGCGAGGGTTTAAAGTTTTTAATTTTCCTTCAAAACCCGTGTATTTAGTTCCTAAGGAAAGAAATTAGTAATAAAACACTAAAAAATAACATTTCAATGTGTGAAAAATTTGAAAACAGTGATATGTGTCGAGTAAACATAACCTCACTTTGTACATGGTACATCTTATTTTATTTTTAAAAATTAAAAAAAAAATTCATACAAGACACATGTTATTAGCAGAAAAAGGCCGACTTCATTAAATTGGCGAGAAGTGTCATGGCGGCACCAGTACTTTTGTATTTAAGATGAAAAGGCCTAAAATTAATCTCACTTAAATAGATTTACAGGCAAATCACTATATTTTACAATTACTATCAACAACTTTCAATCTGAAGTTCAATGCAAATATTATCGAATAGATTGTTTAAGCCTGGAAGCCACAGATTTTACGTCGCTAATATCTTTCTTTTTATGAGGATCGGGCTGGAAACATTTCCATAGTCTTAAAGTTTCATCTGCACCCGCGCTTAGAACCGTTGTACCATCGGGAGACATAGCCAAGTGCAACACTCGACTTGAATGCCCTGTCAATTCTGCTACTTTGCTCATTGATGGATACTTCCAGATAGTCAACTGGTTTTGAGCATAACCATGTCCAGATACTATTTCCTTATACGTTGTGGACCATAGAAGAGAACATACTTGAGATTTTGTGTCCACTGAGTTTATACAGGTACCTGTTTTTAAAACACACAAAAATAATTAAAATCATAGTACGATAGCTGAATAGGACAATTATATTTTAATGTTAATAAAAGAACAAGAGCTAGGAACAATATGAATAAATATTTATGAGGGACCTCGATTTGAATTTAATTCTTAGACTATTATTATCTGATGAAATTCGTCGTTGTTTACCTGTATTACAATTCCAGAATCGTATCATTCTGTCCGCTGTACCACCACCACTTGCTAAAATATTAGTTTGCCACGGACACCAAGCAAGCGCCTTTACTGCAGCCTGGTGCTGATTTAACGAAAACACAGGTTGCGTGTGAGAATGATGCTGTCCAGCGACGGCAGACCAGATTTGCAGCATATTATCATTACCTCCACTGGCCAAATATTTTCCATCTGGACACCACTTTAAGCCGCATATCTCTTGCGCATGTGCATTTATTGTAGAAACGACATGATCTCGTGCCCTTACATCGTGATGAACTATTTGTCCAGCTCTAAGAATATATACCAATTTAGATATTTGGTATGCCCCACAATGTAAAATGTTCCCGAAAAATGTATTGCCTGTCATTTCTCAGTTTCTTCCCGGTTATTAATTTGAAGTACTATTTTTCGAAAATTACTAAAAATTCTTTTAATGAAGGGATTTTACGCACTAACTGTAACTTGACAGTTTCATTCACTAATTTCCCCAACAGTTTCTCAAGTAATTATACTAGCGCTACAATATACATTCCGTAGGCATTTAGAAGAATCAAGCAGTCAGCCGACTGCCGGCGTTTAGAATAATCCCAGCGGACACGTTCTGTAAATGTTACATAACAAAAAGAAAACATTTATACATAACATTGTTACAATCGTGTGCCATAACAATTACAGATCATAAAGGTCACACTGTTCTGTAACGCAGTTACTGTGAGGATACGTAATACATTATAGCCGGCTAAGTATGAAAAAATTCCCCTAAAGGGAGTCAAATCTTGAGTCAGGCATTTAAAAGCATGCAATCAAAGAAAAATTTTCTCTTAATTTGAAACCGTTAGCCGCCATATTGGATGAGATAGAGGGCGTAACGTCAATTTTTTTCTCTGTTTCTATCGCTAAAAGTCTGAAAAAAATCACAGGACTTCTTTCAATCATTCTCAACGTCCATGATTATCCAAAAATATTTTAGCGGGAAATTCAAACTTAAATTTTTTTAAATGAATTTCTTTGTGTGATAAAACTCAAATACTATCTCAGCTTTTTTACCACAGAATAGTAACCCACAATAGTAACCCACAGATTACGTCCTGTCAGTTTCAATTTTTTCCATCAGTATAGTGTAAGTCACAACACGAGTTGAAGTTCAGAAACAAAATCTGAGAAATTCTCGGCGATCACCGCTTTCACGGTCCCCAGCAGCAATCGCAGACTGAAAATAAAAGTTTCAGACTTGGACATTTTAAGACGTATCTCAGGAAACCGTGGAGATTTTTCAATTTTTATTGGCTTAAATTAAAGATAAGACCTTAAGACCTAGGTCGTGTAACAAGTTGAATTAGAGGTAAAAAATTCGAGAAATTCTTGCAGTTTTTTAAAATTCTCAAGTGGTATATTCTCTTCAAAATGACAAAAATATCTTTATTAGAGCTTATTCGACGCGTAATTTAATAAGCTTTTTTTCGGGTTTTAGAAAACATTTCTCGCTTATTTTGGGAACGAGTAGTCACGTTTCAAGTCGGCAGTGATTTTTAATAGTACTTTCGCTGATCGTACTGAAAATTTCCGACGGTAGTGTACTATTTAGCTTATGGTCCAAATTTGTCAAGAAACATCAGACCGGCAGAAATTTTAAGGAGTTTAGTCTCAAAAACGAAATGGGTGACTGTGATAAATGAGGACAGTGACGAGGAGTAGTTTTTCAATCAATATGAAAGTAAATCAGATATATAAATAAAACTTCCAAAAGATTTCAAAAATAATAGTACCACGAATAATCATTTTATATTTTCTGTTACAATGTGTATATTAGGGTGTCCTAAAAAAACGCAATGTTCTTTTTTTTTGATGACGCACCCTCTGAATTTATTCTGTTTGGTGACAAAATAAATGCATATTTTTCTTTTCTTTTTAAAATAATTTTAAACCGTGGTCCTGGGGCCTTAAAGTATCCCAAAATGTTCAAAATAATTAATTATTGTTAATTTTCGTAAATATAATAATTTTTTGCCAGGCAATGCTACTGATGCTACCATACGCTCAGAAAAAAAACTTTACAAAATTAGACCAAAAATACTACCCCTTGGTTTCAAAAACTACCCTTTATAGGGGTTAAAATATTATATTGTTACGAACGAGAAGTGAGATTATTTTTACTCGTCGCCGGAGGTACCAAACTAACACGCTATTCCAGAAGGCATTAGCGCATTTTTATTTTTATGGTGTTCGTTTATTAATCCTACTCCCGGACTGTGAGCCCTAACCCTTGTAGTCCTGAAATTTTTGACGGGTTACACGAAATGATTCTGAACGACTATTTATATTATAACAAATAAACTTAAAAGACTTTATTAGAGATATTCATCGAACAAGTCAAACACAATGTGAATCTTTCTTATGGACTACCGCCTATCTCCACGGTAGCGGAGGAGATGACGGGCTAAGCAATTTTCTCTACAATTATCTTTACAATCAAGAGCGATGTTACATCGGAACATCAATACACGATCCCCGTCCCGCCGAAAGGGGAGAGACACGAGTGGGAGAGAGAGAGAGAGATATGAGGTCGTTACAATTATAAATACAGTAAATAGTTCCTGACCCTGTTCCTCCGTCGATGTTTTGCTATCGTAGAGCGTCGCTTATCACTCCTTCACGGTGCGCGAACTGTCACTCCACTCGAGTCTTTGTAAAGGGGTGTCGCAAAAACCCTCTTTACTGTGCACTACCCTTCCGTTTCACGTACTTTCGGGAGTGACAATCCGCGTACCGAGACCCGCGCGAGGTAAAATGCCGACGGGCAAGTTGGACTTTAATTCAGATTCCTTCGGAAAAATTAGTTCCGATATACGGAAGAAGCGATGAACAACTGCCTAGAGGCGACAGGTAAGATGCACCTCGTAGGCCATGGTGTGGAGATTTGGGTAGGGTTTATTGCTGATTTTGCGCATGGACTTTGCCTGGTGACTGTGGGAATGAAGACCGGACGTGATTTACACGACTACAAAATGCTGATTTGAAAAATGTTTGAGAATAAGCAATTTTGCAGGGCACGTGCAGTGCGCTCTGTTGCTATGTCGGAACTTTTGGGTGTAAAATAAATTTGTATTTAATCATCAATAACAATCCCTGACTCGTATGATGTATATAAATTCACTGTCCAGGCCAGCTAAGGATAATTGTATTGGGAGGTTTTTACGCCCAAAGAAAAGGGACATTTAACTAGTACAATTACCGATAACTGACAATTCAATAGTTTAAATTCGCTATTCATGAAACCATTGGAATCGAAAGACCGATCTTTGCGTTTAGTGGCCTAGCCTTTTCATCATAGTGTGCCTTTGACTTTTCCTTGGATTTTATCATGTTTTAGCTGCGATTTTCTGAATTTCATTCAGTCTAATTATCAAGTCAC